>JAECUM010043384.1:0-16131 GCA_016617855.1 Megalonaias nervosa
GCTGAATAATGGATTTGTTTATTTCTTATTTTTAGTATGTCTGTTTGGATTGTGGAAGTTAGGTAAGATACCTTTTCAGTTGCCAATTAAACGATATTTTTGTATACACCTTGGCTTTCTTGCCGTTAGTTTGATTTACTTGTACGATATTGTATATTACAAAACAAAAGGTATGCATTATAATTATCGATTTTCCGTGAATCAATATTTTCCGCAAAAGATATTTTGTGCCGCTTTCAAACATTAAAAATCCTCTTGCTAATAGCTATCTCTCCTCGCTTTATAACATTGCAAAACATAATAGCATTTCAACGATAAATATTTCAGCAATGAAAAAATGGCGATAGTGCAAAATTGTATCAATGCCATTGACTACTTCAATGGCCTGCTTACCATGGGCACCAACATTCAAAACTCTTGGCGACTTATGCTCTGAACGATGGTATCAACTGGAATTTTTCACTGTAAATGCCTGGTAATATATCCGAAAGTACAAAATATATTAGGAATCTCCATATGACTACAGAGCTGTTTGAGGTAACTTTTGTGACATTTCTTTTAATCGTACCAATATGCAAATAAGGGGTATTTCCCTACCTTTAAAATGCTTGCATTAACATGCTTCGTGTTACATAATCTCTGAGAAGAAAACTCTACTCTGAAACCTTGCTAGTTTCATTATGGCCAGTGTCCAGTTCATATGCATCAGCAGCTGACAACACTGTTGCAGTAGTGAGGTACTGGCCACTAATAATGCCCTACCAATAAGTTTGTAATCAATTTACAAAATCCTAAGCAGCTAGCTGCAATATTGTTGGTCAGTGACCTATTCAGATCTCAGCTGACCTTGAGATTTACTTGAAAGCTCGAGTACGTGTATCTGGCATACCTGCACATTTGGCTTATAAGGACTTAAAAGCATGTGCCTAATGATAATATTTGCTTGTTTGTTTGATTGTTTGAGGGGGGGGGGATCAACCGAAAGATCTGAAGTATGCTTTTTAAACCCCAAGCATAGAGTTCTTAACTCTAAACCTTGTGTCGACAACTGTCAAATAGTCTGTCTGGTGCTGATGAAATCACATAGAAATTTGAACCTGTGGTTTTATTCCCAGTCAGAAGCCATTGCCCACTGTGCACGTTTTCTTGATGCAACACGTTTCCTACATTTATAGACAGCAAAAATGTGGGGTTGACTTTGACCTCTATCTTTCCGATAAGAGTAAAAACCTCAGCTGCTTCTATGACAAAGTGACGATGGAGAGGAAATATGCATATTCCGCCAGATTTACTTCTCTATAGGTTTAGCTCCAAGAAAAGAATTCAGATGCCTACAGTCATTTACAAATATTATTTCTGGTTAATTTAGAACGTCCCAGCATAGATATAGTTCTATCTACCCATATCAAATATTTGTAAAAGACCATTACCAGGAAGCGTAAAAGTCAAGCGGCTTTTATTGGTTTCACACCCCAAAAGAACTCGCTTATTAGTATCTGTCGACCTATTACAATAGTTCAGAGAATGACGAGGCATTCCAATTCTCTATACTGGAAAATACGTACAAAATATCTGCGTGACAAAACAAGTATTAGTATGTCAAGAATACTCAAAAGTAAAGCAAACATTTAAAAAAATCGTGCATTTCACAAAATGCCTGTGCTATAATCCATTTGCACTGAAAATATGCCCCTAAACCATGCGTTCGATGGAGTGGAGCAGGCAGCTTGCGACCTGTAGAAAATGGACAATATTGATATCTGACTTGATACTGACTTGTACTTATAAGTAGTCGTTCCTATTAGTTACCTGGATCCGGTGCCTAGAGTGAACACGCCGTAAGTTGCAAATGTGTGAAAGCCGTTTTGTATGGATAGAGCAACCAGATTGCATTTAGATTAGACGTTTTGTCCTGATGTTTGCCAGTTTTAGTCAAAGGCGGAGCCTAATGTGGGTGGGGCGCTAAATCCGCCCCCCCCACACAAATAAAGTAAAGTAAGTTTTCTATACACTTATGTGATTACAAGTGTCCCTTATAAATGCTTACAATGCATGAGCTTCGGAAGGCTTTACTGCAGGCGTCCTCGCCGGGAATTATGTCCCATAGAGCGCTCACCAACTTGTTTATGCCTATCCTCATAACGATATTTGTGGAACCAACACTGATTAGCACAATATCGCCATATGTGGCACTGGACATCGTATTTGAACACGAACTGGCAACGATACTCCGTCCGTTTCTCATGACGATTGATCCATGGCGAAGACCAAAACATCTGAAGGAGTTATTGTGCTGTAATCTAACTGTGATGGGATCGCATACCTGCCACCCACAGATTTTCCTGGAAGAACCATGTTTTATATCGATGATGAAATGGTTTTTCTTCAGTCATTTAATGAAGCACTCTTTACAGCCTTTGAAACACGGCTTTAATTGAATGGATGATAAACAATGCCTAATTTCATCATCGATGAAACTATAACTGTAGATGTTTATGATATATTGTGTGAAAGAGACAATTTCAGGAAATGTATTGCTTACATTGGCATATCTGCAGTCATCATAATATATGGATTCTTGTCAGAAAGCAGATGTTCATATTTTAAAACTTTCTACACTTAAATTATATACTTAGACATCATTGATCAAAACAAATATAGATTCCAGATCCATTGTTTTGTAATATTAGATTATTTTGCATTTTAAGTGTAAACATTCCGGTTGATAACGTCGTTATAAATCCAAGTCTGGGTGCATTTTAAAATTTTATTAACCATGGCACGCAAGCCAACAAGACAGCTCAGACTATCACTGGGCGAAGATCTCTGGGAGTCATGTGAGATCATGATCGAACAAGACTATGAGGATATATCTCGGATATTATCCCTTTCAGCGCCAACCATATATTTGTAATTTTGATTCTCATTAATTTCACTGTATGAGAGGAACATTTCAGAAAGAGTCTAAGGTAAAACTTTATTGATTTTATCTTATTTTTACATTTTAGGCAAAACTCCAAGAGAAAGAAGAGCGTGCCGTTCCGCCCCTGAAAAAGAGTAAAACCCTCAGTAGCTTCTATGACAAGATTACGATGGAGAGAAAGCAGGTATTTGCTTTTATGGAGATTCCTCTAATGAATAACTGCATTAAATGTCAATCGTTTACTCGATTCAAACATAACGTGTTCCTTCTTTAACATGACTTTCATTTGGTTAATGAAAACATATTTAACTCTTGCATGTTGAACGTGATTTACTTTCAGAATGCTGATTATGATGAGTCAGGAAATTTTGAGGAAACATTTTGGGCCGCAAGGCTGCAGGGTCCAAATCTGAAGGAAAGAAAGAAAGAAAAAGGTTAGTTACTAGTAATCAGGTGTGTTTGCAAAAAGTACCGTCTATATTCATTTATAAATAGAGTTCAACTTCAAACTGCACAGACCCATATCTGCAGTCGCATATTAAGGCGGTAAATCTAGGTCTATGAAGTTTGTTAGGAGGAATCAGCAGAACAAACAATATAAACCCTGGTCTGCGGGCGAATGCTGTTACAGGAGATCTGCGTCTATGTTGTTTGATTTGGACTCAACTTATAAGCGAGTACATATGGCAACAATATGTCCAGATAATCATGTTTTGCCTAAGGTATGTAAATAAGCTTTTGTTTTACCTTGTTGTGTTGTATCTAATGAACTATGTAAGTCGAAGCCTTTCGCCGTTTTAGAACCATTGTTAAAATAGCAAGAGGATATAGTAAACTTTTTTCACTGACACGATCTTTCACCTTCAAAGTTGCCATGCTCTGACAAATGTTTTGAGCCATAATTCCTTAATTTTACGTTAAAATCTACTCTCAAAACTAAATCCGTATATATATATACTTACTTAACATACATATAACCACTGCCATATATACTCACATACTTACGCATATATATATATAACATATATATATATATATATACACACACACACACGTTTGAAGGGAGAGATTATAGTCTGGAAGATCATACATCTTATGGTGGGCGCTTGAAATATGTAAAAAAATGTACAAAATGTCATTCTCATACAGATGAAAATATACAATGTTTGCTAAAGTGAAATCCTTGCAGCCCTTGCTTTGCTGTGAGAGTAGTAGTGCAGCTCTGTAAACATTTACCTTGAACACTTCTTATTAGATTATGTCCAATTCAATTTAGCGATTTGTAAGAAAAGTAACTTGTTAAGTCGTCGCATTTGTGTATTGCGCACATACGTGTATATTTATTTGTTTCCGGTTATACGATTTCCGGAATAATTAGAAGATCTGGTGTCGACGGGGCGAATGTTCATTCTGCAAGGGCAATATCTGACTGTCAATGTCATTTGTTTGTAGATAGAGCCGTGTTCTGAATATTATATCAAGCATCCCATTATACATGAATCGGGAATTGCGCATTTTTGTATTTTGTGTAGATGTATTTTAGATTATTTTATACACTTGTAAAATGCATCACACAGCTAGAATTATTGTAATTTATTCTGTACCACGCACTACAGAGTTCAGTTCAGTCGCCACTTCAATCAGATGTTCATCTTCTAGAAGGTCAAAGGGCAAAGGCTCGAATCCGTTCTACCGGAAGGAGAAAACTGCACACGCACAGGTTGCTGAATTGCATGCCGGGTCAGTCTTTGTAAGTAGTGGGTTAAACAGTTCCAGTTTATTTCTGTTCCTTTTCTGTTCATAATGAAATAAAAAAGAGAAACCACCTGTGAATTATTTGATCAATTGACATTGGAATCATCATTTATCATTTCTTTTGGAATAATACGCAGGCAATTAAGGGATGCATATGTATATCTAAATTTTGATAGAAATGAGGGAACGCCTTTTGGGTAATCATGCAAAGGGCTGTTAAGATACAAGTTTCAACACTATTCATGAAGCATTCATATGTCACAATTTTAGCAGTTTGACACGATATTTAAGCATCTATTTTGAAAAGTCTTACTCAGCCAGGAAGTGTGCTCATATCTTTACTGTATTTTGTCAAGCATGTGAGTGCAGCAAAGAGAGAGGGAGAGGGATGGAGATTCGCTCTCATTATGTTTGACAATATCTGCTGCCGAAATGTCGTAATGCTAACGAAGTCTATCAGAGATCGAAATTATATGTATGCCTTTTCCAGGGCATGGAGTCCCTGATGCAGAAGCCTACCACCAAGTTTTGTCTGATCAGTGATGGCTCAGAATGCATCTTTCTGTCCAAGCGTCTATTCCTAAGCCTGGCCAATATCAAGGTTTTAAGACGGGTATCTGACATGGTAAGGATTCTCAACCCGATTAACCCAACATCCATTTTTGTGATAGAGTGTTAAAGTCACTGAGCATAGAGGTTATCAGGCTTTAGAGTGTGCCTTGCAATACAACATTTTTTTACAGTTGATGTAATGTGACCGACACCATATTTATGTAATTTATTTTGGTCAAGATTATATCATATTCTCATATATATATATATATATATATATATATATATATATATATATATATATATATATATATATATATATATATATATAGTTTTGTATATATATAATATGTGTGAAAATTTTCATGATTATGGATTGTAAGGGTCATTTACTAATTAACATATTAAATACCAATATTATTTACGATTGTGAGTCAATACTTTAAAATGAAGCCATTCTTAAACAAAGTACGTAATTTCAAGGTAGTGAAGTGTACTTGTAATCCAAGCAAACATGTGAATTGGCTTAAGGACATGAGTTCTTGAAAAACCATCCAGACATAATTCCTGATTAGTTAGGCTGCTGTAAACTCAGTCAGGGACGATTTAATACGCGATTCTCATTCGGCTTTCTGTATGACGTCTTAGTTTTTCACATAATGGATAATTGACTAAAAATTATTTATTTCTAGCATTGCAAAAATAATCATCAGTCTTAGAAAAAGTCAAATACTTGTGTTAATTTTAGTTGTGTGGATTATTTATTTCAGTTATACATTTCAGTTACAAAGTGCTCAGACTTTTTCGATTTAGTACCTATATTGAATTACTGTGGATTCATTTAAAGACATTTTGGATTTTATCATTGTGATATATCAAGACAATTAGCACCTCAGCACAATAGAGTGAACACCATTTCGATTACCACTAGAATTCGTTTGGCTTTTTCGATACGTTTGGGCAGACTAAAGTTAATCATCCTCAGTTGTAATTAATCAAACATTGCATGTGGTTGATTCAAGATTTAAATGGTTTTGGTGAGACAGCAAACCAATCTACTGTTTATATAAGCATCAACTGTAGATGCAGAAAGCAATAAAATTTCTTTCTTTTTAGGTCCATATTTATCCAAGTCAGGAATTTATAGAGGAGCAGGTGAAGCACTATCGAAACTGGCAGAAATACAAGGCTAGTCTGGTCCAAGACGTGCTTAAGCGCCGAAGCCAAACAGAAAGATCATTTGTTGGTGGAGTTCCAAAGTAGATCATATGTGTTCAGAATGGTTAATGAATATAAATAAATTTGTTATACAATTGATAAATATGAACAAGGTTAAGCATTAATGACTTTTTGTAAATGCTTTTCAGAGTAAAGAATATTTGTGTTTAGTTCATACCACCTTTTGCTCTCTCTCTCTCTCTCTCTCTCTCTCTCTCTCTCTCTCTCTCTCTCATTGTAGCACTAGTTTTACTCAGTCGATGCCAACTAAAACCTCTGAAAGGGTAAATATGACAGTGACAAAGCAATGCTTGTTGTGTTGTGTATCGCTATTGTTTTTGTCAGAATTTGGTCTATGCTAATCAATAACACATTAAATGTTAATTATACACAGAGATTTACTGGCAAATATTCTGAGGTAGAATGGAAAATTGAAGCTGATCTTTATATTGAATCATCAGTTTTTCAAATAAAGCTTAAGTTTCTCATTACTGATATTATCTTCAGACGATCAGACAAAATAATTTAGAGTTTTTTTTCTCTCCAAGAAATGTGCAAATTGCAGATTATGAATCGAGGTACAAAGGTTTACGATTTTCTGTCCAAATTTTCATGTATTCAGGCCATTGCGATTGGAAACTGCGATCGTGCCCAGAATTGATATGGTGTCGAGGAGTGCAATGGTGAAACCAGGTGAATAATTTAGTTATTGCTCTCATGAACCTTATAAAGAGCGGCTATACTTTCGTGCATGATACCACTTTTTAAGGGTATCTGTGACAGCTGAATTAAGTTGATACAATATGTATATGGTCCTCCTAACGCCCACCTGGCTAACGTTACTGTACTTTCCCATACAGTTTCGCAGTCTTTCTCTTCTATGCATGTTTCTCAGTGTCAAGTTTATGCATGGGAAATATTCAGATCTTGTGAATATTATCTGATCTGCCGATTCCAAATGAAACTCTTTCCTATGGCATAGGGCATGGATTCCCAACCCCCAGGTAGAGACCCAGATTACGTTCAGGAGGGTCGAGGAGGGTCGCCGGGATTTTTTGAGGATGGCATAAGTTTTTAAAATGTGGAAACGGGGTCGTGAGGCTCAGAAAAAAAGTATTTGGGAACCACTGGCATAAAGATAAGATGACGGTAATAAGCTACGGCAAAGAGATACGATGACGGTAATAAGCTACGGCAATAGCAAGGGTTCTATCGGAAAATATCCTTGTAGAGCAACTTAACCAATAGCGTGTCTGAATACATTAGTAATGTGTAGTTGTCGCTCATGATCGAAGTCTTTATAATATAAGCCTAGGTAATTTGTAAAGATTGATTAAAATCCGTTCAAAAAGAAGCTTTGAATATTCCGAAACTGACAGGGTAGAACTAGACAAGATATGTATCATACGTTACAGGTGAAGCATTCTTATATATCCGCGTCCATCAGTATGTGTATTGTTCCTATTGACGGTCTTATCTTTTGACCTCACACGTATTCCAAATGATATATTACTGTCAAATTGTGTTGAAAGGAACCACAGTAGGACCATTTTTCAATACACCATAATTTCTCCACTTCGAACATTAGAGACATAAGATATATTGATTTATGTTACTAAATTAATTATTAAAATACATTGTTTCTTTCTCATGCATGCAGATAACGATAATTTTGCACGAATCTCTGATTAATTATCGCCAAGTTCCTGATTGCACAAAATCCTATTTCTCCGCGTTTCCTAAAAGATGATCGCACAAAAGTATCGATTAAAGATTTGAACCTTTAATCACCAATCTTTGCCTGCAAATCATGAAAATTAGGAAAGCGATTAATTTTCCTCATAATATTTGCCTTACAATCTGTGTATCATCTACATTTAGTATGTAATTTATTAGTATCAGCAAAATTGCGACAGAGGAAATTAACAGAAGCAAAACGTAATATACACATGAATTATGTTTTGTTGCCGTTGTGGTTACTTTTCACCGGTTGCCATTCGCATCCGGATTTCCAGATAGTGGCTTGTCAGATGTGAATTAAAGACAACAACTCCAGTTTCATTTTACAGTAATAACTCTCCAATGATTAAAAAGTCCGGGACCAAGGTTAAATTGAAGCAAGTTTTTGAAGATCAATAATAATAATAATAATACGTAAATACACTATCCCCTGAGACCTTCTACAACCTAATCATTGAAAAGCATGTAAACCACGCAAACTGAAACAAGCAAAGAAATATCTCATGTACCTATGTCTATTTATATCACACATACCTAACTAGGATATCCTTAAACGCGTGTACTCACATTTTTAACACACCCATTTAAATTCATGCACACGAAGACAACATGAACTTCTGTATTGTGCGTTCACAGATTTAAATAACTTGCATTTACAGTTCGACTAATATATAGCTAATACTAATACAATAATTTATTTTAACAAAACAATTCGAAAAATTCTAAACAACACTTGTAGCTTCTTGTGGTTATACATCTAAAACTTTCTTTCTTAAATACGAGACGCCCGAGTACATGTAATTTAGTATCCTGTAGTGTCAATGTAGTAAAATAAAAATACTTTCGATACTGATTTTGAAATAGGACACGACAGGAGCAAATAAAAACTCAAGGAAATGTTATAGATCTGAAAAACTACCGTATATCTCATAATCATTTTATACCTCCATGAGTCATTATATTAAGATATATTTACTTGTAAAGACGTGGAACCAGAGGGGGATATGATAGTGTGGCAAGTTCCTGAAGGGAGAGATGGTAATGCCTGTAATCATAATGAACTAAGCAAACAAACAAAAATTTATGGACAAACGGCCTGATGAGTAATTTTGTCAAATAACTTCCAGAGTGGCCCTTTTTGTAACTAATTTTCCCCATTTAATGAGCTCTGGGCCAAGGTCTTAAAAAGATAGGAAAATTCCTGATTTGTTAAGGTGAAAAGGTAGGAAACTCGACCCATGTTGATCACAAAGTGCAAATTGTCAGGCTAGTCTCACACAGCTACTTCTGCAATTGGGTTCAATTTACCTAACCAACAGTATAACATAATATAATATATTCTGAAGTAACCAAGCTTGTCCACAGTGATGTGTGAGACAAGTAATCGAAGTTTAAGATGACACAATCAAACAAGTTTATGCAGGGCATCAAAAAGACGGTGCCAAAATTCCCTTTTAAATAGGTGTCCTTTATATGCAGGACTGACATTTACTGGTGTATTTCTGTCATCCTACTTAAATACTGTGCACTATACATATATTTTAATATATGATTCTGAAAGAATTTTTACAATGACATGCTGATATACTTATTATTGAAAATATATCAAATACGTCGATAATGTTGGACAATTTTAGGTTATAATTAGGAAAAGAAAACATCAGTATCTTCTTGTCAATTATTCTTAAATTAAATTTACCCAAAAATCTTTAATAATAAACCATTTGTTATTATATTTTTTAAAAAAATTATAATATTCATATATTTGAAAATGACAATTTCAATTTATTTTTATTCAGTCCAACAATTAATCGATGTATTTTGTGCTCTGCTTGTGTTCTGCTTGTGTATCAGAGAGAGAGAGAGAGAGAGAGAGAGATTATTTGAAAATATTCAGAGTTCATTCTTAATTTTAGCTATATTATATTATTATATCGAGACAATTGCACGGAGGCTCTAGGTTGTACCTAATATAAAAAAGTATTTACATGGCGGTCGTGCATTTTAATCTGCAAACAACTTTTTGCACTATAAAGTTAAAATAAAATTCAGTAACTAATTTATGGGTTCTAAATAAGATCACATAAGCCAAAAAATGCTAACAGTGTGGATCGACTTTCCCTTACAGTATGCTGTGTGAATAACCTTTATAAAAAATTACTACATGGCTACCACACGAATTGCCACTCATTTATCAGTATTAGCTTTACTAGAAATGTAATGGGTACCTTTATTTTAACATTAAGTGATTTATATTGTGAAAAATACTTTAGTTTCTCTAGGTACGCGAATACTAGGATGCTAAATGGCTTGACTTTTCAAGGTCATGTATGAGACTTCCTTTGCATATTCGTCTGGGAATAAAATGGCTTGCTAAATTTGTTCCATCCAGGTAGAGCAAGACGCATGATTTCCCACTCAAGTCAGCGTAAACTCAACGACCAACATTTGCAGTGACATGGGAGATAATTCCTTTTTCGTCATTTACGGACATAACATTAAGTCCAATAACATTGAAATATTTAATATTTGAAAAGATTACTCCCATGTACGCATGCGCCAGTGACTACTCTACGTGTCATCAAAATGTAAGCGTAACAATATTAATTAATAAAACAACCTTAATGTTACTCTGGAACAAGATTTGTCTTATCATTGCTTTACCACAATGTGGTAACTCTTTATTATTTCATTAAATGACAAGTCAGTTGTTTGATCGTCAACATTCGAGAAGTCAAATTACTGAGGTTTTGTTGTCCCATTCTTCCATACGCAGTACTTTCCGAAACAGATAGTATCTTTCTGCTATCCAGAACTGTATATATCCTGTCTCGAGAAGCATTTCAATCGTAATTTTTGAGATGTGAAATTCATGGTGACAAGGGGATTGCTGACCAAATCGTGGTTGACAATTTCTTTATTTTACGCATTTTATGTGAAGTTTCATGCTCTCGGACCTACTGACTAAACCCAAGCACTGAGTCATAGAATGATAGCTTGTACACAAAATCGAGGGAGATTTTCTGTTCTTCAATAATCGCAAATTAGAAATCTAATTTCATTTGTCTGAGAATGTTAAACTTGCATTCCGCCATTTTGGTTTGCACATCGCATAATTAAATTTTCATTTAAAAAGACAGCTCGGCGTTCCGTTGTTTCATGCTGTTTGTATTCCTCTCGCGAGCGGTATCACTCTAAACTCGCTATCTCAGTGATCCCATATACAGACGACTTAATTGTATGCCTCAGATTAATTTATGTGGCTTGTACACTTCTTGGGAGCCGAGCTGATTTTCACACTTACCACGTAAGTGTTATCCCAATAAATCACGAACTGATCACGGCAGATGTCGAGCTCGGCCTTAAGCTACTGCCTCGACATTATCCCCGTCTACAGAAAGCCACAAATGGTTTACTCCCACGGTGGCTGTGTATCTACGATTTAATAGTTATCGGCATTGTATGGGTGCTTGCAGATCCTGCACATGCTAAGGTAAACCGAGGTCGGTAACTGACGTCACGTATGTAACGTTTTTTGGGTTTTTTTGTGTATTTGATATTGCATTAACGTACCAAACTAATGCCAGTGGTCCAGTGGTTACGCCTGGTAGTTTGGCTTCATATAACATGTGATCCACAACAATGTGAGTTCGACAACATGCTGTAATTATTCTTTATTCTCTCTCGAGAATTATTAGGTCACATGGTATATGGTCAAAGGATAATGAAGTCAATATATCTTTTGCTTGGAATTTCAATGTTCTCTACACACATCTGCAGGAAGTAAGTCGAAGGTAGGGTGATAATTTACAATTAGAATGATACTTTCATTTGAATTAGACAAAAGTTATGTTTCGATATAAATTTAAACTAATATTCTTCACACTCCGGGCGTACTTTTTTCTTCAAAAACAAACCCCGCAGAATCAACATATTTTAATCAATGAGTTTTGGGCGCAAACTGTTAGCGCAGAAGAAGTTTTTTGTCTATTAGATGTGATGCGTACGTTTGGTGCCATAGGTTCTCGAACCGTGGACCGCTGGTTTGCTGCATATAGGTTGCTTCAACAGCGAAAGTGCTCTCAAGTAGGTCGCGGGTGCAAAAAGTATGAGAACCTGTGTTTTTGACGTGCTTGCATGTTCTACTGCTTTGTTAATACTTATCTGTATGGCGAATCGAGTACATGGCTTGACTTCGTTTGGGGTGAAATCTATGCATGTCTCAATGCTTACTGGACAATACAAGATGCTATTTGTATCTGGCTTTATTAAAAAGATTTACCCCACCCCCTCTCAAATCGTCGTCTGCGATGGACTCGAAATTCTCATGGCCATTTATAGGTCTCCCAAGCAGATCCTGTCTGAAACTTGTTACTTCCCTATATACATGCAGACACGCTGTAAACAAAAGAACCAGTATGTAAGCCCTATTACTACATTTTACATCAGAAAATACAATATGACCAACCACAGGGCAGTATCGTAGTGAGGCACAGAAGAAAACCTGGTACGCTCTCTTGTCACCGGTGGCTGCCTGCGTTAAGATTTCCAAATTTTTGGGTGAATATGCATAAACCTACTTAACCAATCATTGCGAGCCTGAGTAAAATTTTCCCGGAAGATTGACCCACAATGACCCTTAACGCTGACTGAGTAAGCCAATCACATTTTCTCTTCCAAACACAGATAATGATAGATCGACATGATGCCACTTCTATTAAAGTATAAGAATTTTTATTTACTTGACTTGTCGATGGCGTAATTTTGTGTATGCAGATTCATAAAAAACGACTAAATCTTATTGCTAGCAACCACTGGTGAACAAAGATCGTATCCCATCTCCGTTCGTGGCTTGCTATGATGCCGGACTGCGGATTATAAAAAGAAAATTGCTTTGGCAATCAGTATATTTGCTAATTTTCCGTAATGAATGTTCGACGCCCACAACTCCTACACTAAGTCGCGAGTAATTTCTCGCATCAGAGACGCACAACAACATTTTCGTTTGGTTCAGCTGTGGTTAACTTTAGGTGAATAGCCTAGATTATTTGGTTAGATAGTGCCGTGCCTACGGAAATAGCACGGAAGCCGAGCTGTCTTGGGAATCTCACTTAATACTCCTGCGTTGCAGTCATGCACTCTAGCCACTGAACTTCCCAGCCTGATAGGTTCGCCAAAGCAATAATTTGTTACTATATCTTTCACAGTTTTATGTTTATTTTGGCTGCTATAAAAACAAAGAAAAACAACCCCAAGAAAGCTGTCGAAATTCTTACTAAGATTCAAACAAAGTGTTTGGTGTGGCGAGAATCAGTTATACTAAAAGAAATAATAATTCACTCTACAAAGAGTAGATCTTGATTTGGACTTCTCTGACACGTATTTCCACGCACAACTTAAAATTGTTTTGAACGAATCACAATACGATGACTATTATCTCCCTTCATTTGTCTTCTTTTTAGAGACATGGTGTCTCGCGTAAGAATGCTATGGTATGCGATTGATATGAAATATTTTCCCAACACTGAACCTTCATAATCACACAAAATATTCACTAATATCTCGAAGTTACAAATGGAGTCGGAAATACAAATAGTTCGAACTAATATTCGACCGATTCAATCAGGGAACGTCATTAGTAGCATTCTGAAACTTTCTTCCTTGTATTTTGATGCCGAGAAACCATTATTATCGTGTTGTTTGTACTGAAAACGAATTTTAATTGAACTTCCAGAAGACAGTTTGAATGAAGTTTACTTAAATGTTTGATCATGAATAAAGATAACTCGTTCAATTTTTAGCATCTTTTCTTTACCATAGGTAAATTTCTTTAACTGATCTGGGTGTGCATTAATGTTAATACTTCCCTGTGAAGAAAGAGCGACGAGCAGCAGAGAGGCTGATCCCTTCAAAGGTTTAGGAGGGTCCGTTTGCAGAAATAAAGGTTCCTCTAAAGGCTGAGAACAAACGTCAACAACGTCAAACCGAAACCTCTAACCGAACATATTTCCATACGCGGGGGCACAGACCGCAATAACGAAATCATCCGGCTTATCTCGTTTTTGTTACTCCCCATTGACGTATTTTTATTTATTTTTTTTCATCATTTAGGCGTGTTCGTTTGCGTAGCATCACAATCATTTTTTGTCGTTCAGCCTCTCTGCTGCTGTGTTTTTCAGTCAAAAATTTTATCGAGACCTATACGATATCGCGAACGAGGATCATATAAATTTATCGTGATAAATCCGTGTGGGGTAGCTTGCGCTTTTGAGAAGAAATTTTTGAATTTAATCATATCTATATCCCCTGAACACCAAGTCTGATGAATGTTTCGCAGAGTATCTGTATCGACTCCATTAAACACAACCAGAAGATTGCAGTTATCTCTGATCACTTTAGGTATTTGTGTATATCGCTGACTAACATATATAATATCAGTGTTTTTGTGTCTGCCTCGGGAAAATATCCGAGCTGGATTTGATTGTTTGTCCAACATCACATCATCATACGAGATTATTAATACGTCCGTCGAGATCATCCACGGATGGAGCTTCGTCAATATCGGTGATAAAATCAATAATATCATCAACAACTCCGTCGTCGTCTTTATCTTCATCCAACGACTTTGCTTCTTCATTAAAATCTTTAAGCACATCGTAGCATCGCTGATAATCTACGGATGGTGCCACCAAATACAACTTATCCCACTTTAACCATCTCATTATCAGATTAAGCAACAATTGCGTCTTACCAGACCCAGATGGACCTATTATAATTGCTCTGATAGAATTTGGTAACGCTGCATGATGCTTGATTGGCTCTTGCTTTCGTGTCGATGAGAAATCAATGCCATCCATGTTGTACAAATATAATAAATAATATGAATTTATATTGTGTTCGATGCAGAACATCCACCCCCACCAGTGGATTAACAACAATAACAACAAAAAATAAAAAACTTGCACTTACAGGCAAGTGTGTGAAATGTGGTACAAGCAAATACAAATTTATTTCGTCTCGTACGAAGACAGGCGGTGATATTGCTACTTCGCTGGGAAAATTACCAGGAACTCCATGGGCCAAGTACCCAGGAGAAAAACATCTTCTTAGATATAATTATTGTGGTCCTGAAACCCGACATGATATCCGACTTGACGAACGAGATCAACCAAGACACGGAGAGTATCCAATAAACGCAATTGATCAAGCGTGTCACGTTCATGATGTTGCGTATAAAAATAAGGATTTATAACAACGACATATTGCAGATGTGAAGTTGATTCACTCGTTAAATTCTATAAAAAGTAAATCTCTCAGGGATAAACTTGCTAGCTTCCTAGTAAAATCTGCGATGAAAGGTAAACTAGTGCTAGGAGCCGGTAATTAATCATACATAACTACTATAATGGAATCGATTTATTATAGCCCAAGTGGATATTGGAGAAGCAGAGCAGCTATTAGTAAACTTGATGAAGCAGCAAAAGTCTCACGTGTTGTTGCTGCAAATTGGTTAGCACGACAGGCAATATGGCAAATCTATCTACGTCCGCCTAAAAAATTTCAGCACGCACATTTTGATGTCAGTACTCCCAATGAAGTTCATCAAGCAGACATTTTGTTTTTACCTCATGATACTATTAAAACACGTAGACGTCGATCACGCACATACAAATACGCGTTAACTATCGTTGACGTTGCAAGTAGGTATAAAGAAGCAGAACCACTATCAACTAAAACAGCATCTGAAGTTGCATCTGCGTTTGAACGAATTTATCAACGAGGACCCTTGCAATGGCCACAACTATTACAGGTTGATCCTGGCAAAGAATTTCTTGGTGCAGTATCGTCGTTGATGAAGCAACATAATGTCAAAATCAGACGAGGACATACCGCAATTCATCGTGATGAGGCAATTGTTGAACGATTTCATCGAACACTTGCTG
>JAECUM010043385.1:0-22840 GCA_016617855.1 Megalonaias nervosa
ATATATATATATATATATATTAGGTGTAAAATATAAATAAACTCCAAAAGGTAAGTTAAAAAATATTAGCATTGAAATGCCATAGTAGAAAAAAAATCAATGGACATACCTAGCTCTTAATGCTGGTCCCTGTTAATTTATTTTTGCATCCTTGTTCGCAAATATATATCAGATTTGTATGATGTCATGCTCTGACCAATCAGTCTTATCCAATGAAAACTCACGGATAAAACATACCATCAGATCAATGCCGTGTTCTATTGCATAAACTGAATTGTGCAAAGAGATAGTGTCAATCATTTCAAGATACATTGTATTATGTTGTCAGTGCAACGGGACGATTCTGAACTACCCTTGTATGATATATGTAATGAGTTATTGAAATATATCAATGGCAGAAATACACTATTGCTACACAGTGGATATATCATTTTTGATCTAATTTATTTTCCCATTTAGGAAAAATGTTTTTAAAAGTTCATAGTAAATTTTAAAACTTCCTTTTATCGATGTATTAATCCAGCCGTTAATCGAATTCGCACATAATGGGAGAAAAATCCTTTAAAATATATAATAAACGTAAAATCTATACATTTTGAGTAGATATAAGGAAATATTTCACTCGCGAAGTGGAAAGATTTTGTATTGTCACGTTTTGCAAAAACACGTGTGACAATACAAATGTCTCCACTTCACGAGTGAAATAATTCCTCATAAGCTAAAGTAGATCTCTTTGTCCAAAATATGAAGTGGAAACATCATGTCTCAGTGAAATAGCTTTAAATAGCCGATTGAAGAAAGATTTTGCAGGGCACAAAAATTCGTGTCTTTGAGACGGGAAATTGACTTAAATATTTTTTGGGGATTATAAATCATATACTTTCAGAAAAATTAGGTCCCAATATATTGTTTCTATTATTTGATTATAATTTGATTAAAGTGGTATTCTATGATCAGAAAAGGACGTTGGTCGTCAGAATTTTATTAACATTGTTTGCATAAAATGATATTTTACTATCCTCTCAGTTGTTTTAATAACAAATACGTTTTACATCTGAGCAGCAAATATTGCTGAAGCATGCGGAATGTGTTATTATACTGTTTCTCTTCTGTGTTTACGACAAAATCAAATTCAGTCAGTTTTATTTCGTAGTATTAATAAAGCTTAATTTAAAGAAAACCCAAATTATGTGCTTATGTGCTTTTCTTTAATACTTTCTAGATGCCGTAGAATATGTCGCCAACCGTTGAATGAACGTTTCCTCCGAGTTTGCAACATATTATGGCAACATTAATCGACTATCATGCCGTTGGGTTTTATGATACAATTGTCAAGATTTCAACTATATTATGTTTTATTTATGAATATGATCCTCTTGTTCGCAAGTTTGTGAAACAACTCAATTCTTACTAAAGGTCCAGATTGCACAAGGCTCGATAGTTATAAACAGACGATTTCATTAGAAGCCCTATTTACATCAACTATTTTTTGCGCTTTTCTTCTCTGATAATTTAATAATGAATGCACTGCAATGGAATTTTATTTTACTACTAGGTATGAAAGCTTGGCCGGTCTATCAATCCAGCTAGATTATAAGCATTTCTGACTGCCGCAGATCAATAAGCTGGTTGTCTATGAAAATATAGGGTTTCCCTTTTTTTTAAATTTTCATTACGATGTTTTCATATTTTAATAATCATACAAAGCAGGATCTGTACGATCCGGAGACCAGATGTTCAAAACAATGAAAATAGTATACACAAAAAAGGCACTGAAATGTTTACTTGTGCTTTATAGGAGACAGTATTAGAATATTATCATGCATTTTCTGTGTATATTGTTTCTACCATCAAATATTTATACTTGCGTTAAGTACGCAGGGAGACAATTACACCGGAACTAGTATATAGTTATTTGTAATTACTTTTAATTAAAATATTAAAGACCTTGAATAGAATCCGCTGTCCGTTAGAGACATTATATCAGCATGGTACATAATTTATCCCAGGCTATATCAACTTGTCTACAAAGATATCACATGCCATAAATCGACAGCTTTGAGGCCTGGGGATTTCCTTTATGCTATTGCTCATCTAAGTGATTCATTCATCCCTATATCCATCCATCAACCACTGCATCAATTCATAAACGATCAGATTATCCCTAAAAAACAAAATAACCAGAATATGATATAATGTACTTTTTCAATACTACAATTTATGTTTCAATCGTTGTCACAAGTATTCGTCAAAACATTCAGTAGTCTGTTTTCATGATTCATGCATTACAGAGACCATGCTAACGATGCATTTCTTTTTGATCATGATTGACAGAAGCAAAGACCGAAGAAATTGAACAAACAAACCATGGCAATGACTCATTTCACCGTTCATGTAATTGAATACAACTTTAACGGATAGCTTTATTAAACTAACTGAAACCGTGATAGCGTAATTGCCATTGCAGTAAATGAAACATAGGCATGGGAAACAGTATCCCCTTCCTATCTGGCTGTCGCACGTTTGTTTCCGCTCTTCGAGTTTATAGACTTTTGAGATTAAGAGATGAAGCACGGTTTATTGAGATCATTATTAATGGAAGTAAACGTGTTTACTTCTGAATCTAAGGCATTAGTTTTTCACTTGAGAATTCCTGATTTTGCTGACAACTTAGAATATTTTAGAAAGGAAGTTGACCTTCATCATGGTTCTGTTATTGTGTCATAGCGTTTTATATTACTTTTGCTTACCTCAAATTTACTCATTCCTATCTTAACATCCGAAGTCGAATTAATCTTACTGTTGTGTCAAGTTTTTAATTTGGTAAGATTTCTTATTTAAATTAGTCACTGGAAGTGCGAAGTGATCAAAACTTTTCAAACTAAATGACTATTTTGGGATTATTACGAATCCATTCAAGGACATTTTGAATTATATAATTGTGCCATATCAAGACTGTTAACATATCACCACATTTCAGCTATTGTCACATCAGCACGTTCAAAATAGTAATTCATTCAGATCACCACTTACATTCATTTGGATCACAAACCTTTGGGACTTGTGAAAGAACTTTTAGAAAAATTTGGGATTTAATTCACAATTCTGTGAGTTATTTTAAAATGTTTTCTTGTTATTCTAGGGAAATAAAAAATTTGTTGGCTTCGCTTTTTTCTATTAGTTTAGGGATACAAATTTCTCGAAAATAATTCAGAAAACTATCAGTTGTTTTAAAGTTCAAATTCACTTTACTTGGGAAGTTTCTTAGTCCAGGTATTTTAATTTGACATATTTGAAAATGTTTTGGTCAAACCAACACGCTTTCATTGTCATCTAAAGTAGAGAACTTTAATTTTAAATCCTATCCAGGGATTGTTAGAGTCCTTGACAAAGGACGAATTGCTCCCGCTTGTCAGATAATATGATAATAACGAAAGACGATATAAAACATATTTTGATGAAAAAAATGGTCGAAATGAATTTTTGGATAAAAATGCTTTGGGTGTGATTAGTAAGTGTCTATCTGGCTCTTTAATGAATTTATAAGAGTTGAAATAAAAAACGAGGTTAGTTAAGAAAGCTGCAGATTCAAAACGAAATAATGGAAATCCAAAATCATTAAGA
The DNA here is from genome assembly GCA_016617855.1 of Megalonaias nervosa. NCBI lineage: Eukaryota > Metazoa > Mollusca > Bivalvia > Unionida > Unionidae > Megalonaias > Megalonaias nervosa. The sequence goes on from JAECUM010043385.1 coordinate 3,625, forward strand.
GGAAAGGAAGAGAGGAAGAAGAAAAGTACGGGGATACGCAAATGCAAAATGAAATAAACGAGATGGAAATCAAGATGCAGAGAGAAAGAGAAAAAGAAGAAAGATAAATGCAGTATGATGTCATTAAAGAGGCAAGAAATACAATATATTTTGGTGAAATATATAGTCGAAATGAATTTTTGGATTACTTCCAAATCTTATTCTGTCAAAACATTTAGGAATCCGATTTCTAATGAGACTGACCAGAAATCATTATCTCTTCCTACGTATACCGATTGCAAGACGAAATGGCACGTGATTTCTGATTGCGATAGATAGAAGGAAAAAGAAACGTTATAAAAACAGATTATTCCAATGCTCTTATTTATAAGTGGTCAGGGGCACTGTCATGTATTGAAAGCAATACATTTGTTGGGCCAAACAAGCCAGAGTCTGATTTTATTATGGAAAATAAGATCTTAAGATCTCCTGTTTGTTTCAGAGGGCTATTATTATGTGAACAATGGGGTCCTTATGAGAATATGTAGACCACCTGAGGTACCCGCTGATGACGAGTGATCAGTGAGCATCAAATTGTTGCTCCTAGGTCATATCGGCAGGGAATTTTTCGTCTAGCCCATGAAACGTCCTTGGATGGTTAGTCAGGGGTTAATAAGACTTATCACAAGATCTGATGCATTTTTATTGGTCAAGAATTAATAGTAATGTTTGTAAATACTACAGATTTCGTCACACTTGTTAAATGGTAATAAAAACCCTATCAAAAGATAATTAAGGCTCATGTGCAACCTATTCCTTCATTTGACGAGTAAAATAGCAGGCATTTAAAAGGTGGTGCTTTGCCAAGAAAACTGGTTAAGATTACGAAATCCTCAGACAACTCATATTAGTTGAAGGCTTCAAGAATTGTGTCCATGGTGACATCAAGACTTACCACGATCAGCACGAAGTCAAAACTTTAGAACATGTTGCTTGTACAACTGATCCTTAGCTGCTAAAGTTTCTTGTGCAAGTAGGTCTTCCACTCAGCAGCATTCTGGTAGAAAATCTAGTTCAGCCTAATATGAGCACTTCCAATCTCAAACTGATACAACCTTTAGAAATCAAGTTTCTGATAAGACTGATCAGAAACCCTTTCCTATTCCTATGTGTACCTAATGCAATAAGAAAGGGCACGTTATTTCATTTCGGATTGCTATAAATTGAAAAATAAGCAACAGAATCAAGACAGACCTATTCCAAATGGTCTCATTTCTAAGAGGTCAAGGTCATCGTCCTGTATTTAAAACAATACATTTATTGAGTAAAACAAACCCAAATCTGATTGTATTGTGGAGAATTATGAACCATTCATATCCAATGGTTCTATCCCACTCATGTGTGATTCGACCAATCCTATCATTGTTAAAATGTAAAGGGAAGCTGGAACTTCTCATAGTCTTTTAATTTCGGCTACTTTGCCTTTTTTCTGGGATGTATTACTCTAATGAGAGCGTTATTATTCAGGGACTACAGTGCTGTTTTGTTAGTGTTTCTCCCCATTGTGTAAATGTGTCGTCAGACGTAGTTTCGTGACCCGTGACAGTCGGAACAGTATCGTCCTTATTTTTCGAGATTATTCATTTATTACTAGGCAGTGACTTAGCTGGAGATAAGGTGGTGGTTAATCCACTGATAACAGACACACCTTGTTTGGATCAGAAAGTTGATTCTATTGAAAAAGAAATCCCTAATTTATACCCAGCTTGTGCAGTTACTACAGCTATGGCGACGAAAGCTTTTGAGATTGATACTGAACAGGAAAGTATTCCTTTAGCTGACACATATATTCGACAGGCTTTTAATAAGGTCACTTTTGCTGTTCGCGTGGATCAGTCAAAAGGTACTGATCACAGGGATCCTCTTTTAACAACTCATTTTTATCATTCTAACAATGGTAACAAACGACCATTACTTGTCGTTGAACAGGAAAACGACATGAGATCTGTTTGTTTCAGAAGGCTATTAATGACACTGAAGCCACAGAAATACCTGTTTGTAATTTTGTTAAAAATGGGGTCTGTATGAGAAAATGGACACCACCCAAGGTACCTGCTTGTAACAAATGGTCTGTGAACTATCAAAAGGAAATTCTTACTTTGGTCAATGAAAATTTCTTGGCTGGCCATTTAAGGATCAATAAGACTTATCACAAGACCCTGAATCACTCTTATTGACCAAAAATTAAAACTGATGTGTGTAAATACTGCATATCATGTCACACTTGGTAGGAAAACCCAATTAGAATATACCTAAGGCTCATATGCAGCCTATTCTTGCACATGACGAATCGTATAGCAGAATAACGTCGGTCCCTTACCTAAGACCAAGTCAGGCAACCAATATTTGCCGAGCATATTGTGTGCGTGTACAAGATTCCCAGAGACAATTCCTTTGAGGAACATTGAAACTAGAGCAATAATTAAAGCTTTGATCATTTATTTTACCCAATTTGGCCTTCCCAAATCTGCCCAATCTGATCAAGGGTCAGATTTTAAGTTTGGGATTTTCCAGCAAGTTATGCATGAATCAAGCATCCAAAAGTTTAAGTCTTCTGCTTATCACCCTAAAAGCCATTGAAGCTTTAAAAAGATTTCATCAAACATTGAAAAGTATGATCTGGTCATATTGTTTTGATACCGGAAAAGATTGGAACGAAGGTGTTCATTTACTGATGTTTGCTCTTAGAGAATCATTTTAAGAATCTTTAGATTTAGATTTAGTCCCATGAACCATTAAGTTGTTAAGGAGAAACTTCTTTCAAATGAAAATCCAGAAATTAATTTTCTCGATTATATTTCTAATTTTAAAGACAAGTTGTCAAACGCTTGTGAGGATGGAAGAACTAATCTGCACTCTACACAGTTAAAAATGAAATTAACGTATGACAAAAATAAAAAGTAAAGGAGTTTTCTGCCTGGTGATAGAGGTCTAGCACTCATGCCCATACCAAAAAATATTCTCTTTATGCTGAGTACTATGAAATGCAATCGGACTGTAGTGACTTTCGGAGTAAAATAATCTACGGAATTCAGAAATTATGAATAATCTGAACCAGAATCTTACACGTCTGGAGGAACAAGAAAAGAATGAACTAAAACAATTATTACTTGAATATAAACTCTAAATTCCAGATGTTCTTACACGAACAAAAAAATATCTACCTTGACTTTGAAATTATATAGTCCACACGTGTGAAACAGCATCCGTACAGGATGAACCCTCAGACAGGAATGTTTAAAAAAGAAATTCAGTATTTGCTGGAGAATGATTTGATAGAACTTAGTAAAAGTGACTGGAGTTCACGATTATACTTGTCCCGATACCTGATAATACTTTTCACATGTGCACAGACAATACAAAGGTGAACAGTGTCACTAAAACAGATTCATTTCCATTGCGAAAAATTTATAACTGCATTAATAAAATTGGAAATGCAAAATATGTCACCAAATGTGACTTTCTGAAAGGATTCTGTCAAATTCCACTGACGGAAAGGGCAAAGGAGATTTCGCATTTGTGATTCCAGATAGACTTTATCAATATAAAGTGATGCCGTTTGGTCTGAAGTTTTCGCCTTGTACTTTTCAACGTTTAATGAACATGGTGTCATCAAGTCTACACAATTGTGATGCTTACATCGATGATGTGATCATCTACAAACACTCCTGGAAAGATGACTTAAAGAGAATTCGAAAATTCTTTGAGAGACTAACTGATGCTAATCTGAAAATTAATTTGTCGAAGAGTGAGTTTTGTCGTGCTTGTGTTACATTTCTAGGACATATCGTGGGACATGGGCAATTTAAAGCTATGGATGCCAAGGTCAATGGTATCTCTGAATTCCCTGTGCCTATCAGTAAAAAGTAACTGATGCGATTTTTAGGTATGTGTGTATATTATCGGAAATTAGTTGAACTCCTGACAAATTTGTTGGACAAGAAAACCTAGTTTCTTTGGTCTGACAATTTCAGGAGGCTTTTGAGAAATTAAAGGCCATATTTAAGAGCGCACCAGTTTCTTCAGCTCCAAATTTTAGGCAAACATTTAAAAAGACTTTTGATGCAAGTGACGTTTGGGTTGGAGCAGTATTAATTTAAGGAGACTAAAATGGCGTAGATGATCCAGTGTGCTATTTTTCCCAAAAATTAAATAAGCAACAGTATTTCTAAATCGAGAAGGAATGTTTGGATTTGATAATGGCATTGCAACACTTTAAAGTGTATATTAGTTCAGCTCCTTGTCCGATTTTTGTGTTTAGTGATCACAATACCAGTACTTTCTTTGGCAAGATTTAAAACAAAATAAGAGATTATTACGGTGCAGTTTGATGTTGAACACAACACTGACCTCAGGCACGTCAAGGGAAAAAATATTTAATAGCAGATGCACTTTCACGTATATAGAAATAATGTATTGTTTAATGTATACTTTGTGTCGTTCATAAAGTTTCAACTTAGGCAATTTTTTTATCTCGTATATATTTAAAAAATAGAAAAAAGCTTTATTGCACAAATCGCTCTGTTTCTTTATGAATGGAGATGTTATGTATATTTCAATTGTATTGTTTGTTAGTTATATTTAAATTTTTTTCAAATTTCATTATTATATGTTCTGAGCAATGAAACATTGTATCTAGTGGCTGAACACAAAAGTTCGGAGGACGATTATCTTAAACCGAGTCAAGGACATTCCATTTTCTTCAGCTAGACCTACGTGGTGATTGTCACATGCTTTATTATGATTTTGACAATGAAATTTCAAAAAATAACTAAGATCTTTCCAGAATAATGTACTTTTGACTCTAATCAGTTTTTTCTTTCTACGTCTTCGTTTAATATATAACAATGAATATTGGAAGAATTATTGAGTCGTACTTTAAGATCTTGCAGAATCAATTTGCATTATTGTTGTGACCAGAATTTCATTTGGACTGGCGTTTTCTTTTTCAGATCATTTCTTCTTTGGAAATACAAAGGTGTTCCAATAACAATCTTGGAAACATAGACTTGGATTTATAGTGACATTTCAAATAAGGATGTAATTCTTTGACTGTTTCATTGTGATCCAACAAAATACTGTTTGTACATCAACACTACACAGGCCATTACAGGCACATCAACACCTTGATGTTGATTTAATGTGGACTTCCACTGAAGTTTATTCAGAACTTTTAACATTAAGACTTGTGTCTTTAATTCTAGGATTATTTTAGGATTTAATGCGCAATGCCGTTCTTTTTCATTTTCACCTTTGTATATAGGGAAATAAATTATTTGTTGAATTTTACAAACCTTGTTGCTTCTCGCTCTTTTCTTATCTTAAGACGATAAAGTTGTAATAATACCCATCACTGAATTCTGGCTGTGTCAAATTTCAAATCGCCATATATATATATATATATATATATATATATATATATATATATATATATATATATATATATATATATATATATATAACATATATATATATATATATATATATATATATATGAATGATCAGATCTATTGTTGTAATCTCTAATTTTATTCACAAGTTAAATCGTGAAACAGATCTAAAGAATGCTGACCCCTTAGTTAAACAGGCTGTAGGGGCAATGGTATTGTATGGAAAGATATCTCCTGAGTAATTTATAGAAGGCGCTAAAATAGTTCGAGAAGAACGTTATTAGATAAATTCCTCTGACAAAGAAGAGACACATATCGAAATTTGAAAAATAAATTAGTCTTTGCAATCATTTATTTACTTAATCTCTGTTGTGTTCAGATCAAGCAGTATTTGTTTTTGAGCCCACGTAAAGCCTTCACTTTGACAACTACCTCCTGGCATGGATCATCATGTCAAGAGATAATTTGTTCGTCACTCTTATTCACTCTTCCTGGTTCGCAAATCAAATAACAGGCTTTTTGGGATCCATAAGTCTGATCCATGCAAAAACATGCATATAATGGGTCTTAACACCCTACTTTACTTTACTTCACCGAACAAAATATTAAAAATATAATATTGTATACAAGCAATATCTGGTCTCTTTAGATACAAATTTTCAGGGCTGGGAACCATTTAATACACATTTTCAACGAGCAGATACAAAACTGCTTTTTCTTTTAGATCATATTTATGAGCAGACTGGTAAATTATTTTGGCTCAAACCATGCACATTAATAATAATCAAAAGTTGTATACGGGACATGTGTTGTTGTTGTTGTTGTTGTTGTTGTTGTTGTGCTTAACGCCATTTATCAGCACACGATAGACTATACATGGCGGACAGTATTAATGATGGAGGAAGAAACCGGGAAATCCCCGGAAAGAACCACCGACCCACGAGAAGCTACGGGACATGTGTAGAACACTGTCAAAATAATTGACTTTATTATTGTCATGCTTTTAAATTACTTTGTTGCTGTAGACGTAAATATTTGATCTTAACAAGTTTCATTTTAGATAGTACTTGCCACAGTAAGAGCCAAATGTACTTAACGATTCACAATTATATTATCATACGAGAAAAAGCACATTAATGGACTTTCAGTAAAACCTTTAAAAGGCGAAAAAAAGAAATAAATATGTTTCCTAATAATTGTACTCCTTGAAAATTACTTTAACATTGTATAGAGAAATGTACATGGCATCGACCAATTAATCGACAGCAGAATGAACAAATGAATTCTTTGACTTCTATGATTGGCTTATCCATAATACTTCCACCTAGATAACTATAACAACATATACCACGTGCACAATATAGATAGATAGCTACGTTACATAAAGACACCACTACTCTGTCAATGTTCTTGTCACATAAGTAGTTATATACGTAAACATAGCCTCATATGGTCTCATACACTATAGCCTCAAAATTACTTATAGCCTCAAAATGGGAACAGTGTTACAAGTGGCTGACCTCAATCGGACGGGAACTTAGAAATACTGTTCAAGTTGACTTCAATAAGCGTTAATCTAAATAAGTATGGGAAATCCTATGTGAAATGCGTCCAGATGATTTATGGGGACAAAGGTGTTTATGAGGCAGAAGGGTTCATAGGGTCAAAGGGGAAGGGTAATGTTAATGAGTTTAAAGTTTGAATTGTCAGCATACACACACACACACACCTTCTGTTACCTTAGAATGTAAGAGAAGGAGATGAAATGTCACAGAATATACTATCAATTATACCACAAAAATACTTTTCATCACACCATCTATACCATCATAACATCCCATTCACACACTATTAAAAACCCCTCTACTCATCATTATATAGCGTGCGTGCATGCGTGTTGGTTCTTACTATAAAATTTCATAACACATCAGCAAATATACCATTGTCCATTTTTGCACTTTACTCTCTTCATTGGCCCAAGTTCTTCCTCTTCGCCACTTTCTCCTTCTTCAGAAGCTCTCTTCTCTTTCCCCGTTTGTTTCTGTCTCTTCTCTTTTCTCTTAGGGCACTCTGAAGCCCATTGTCCTTTCTCCTGGCAATGAAAACAGTTAAGTTGACTTTTGTCTGTTTGTTTGACGAAATGGGCATCCTGGGGACAAATGTCTATATAACTTACCGATATAGCAAACATCTTCACTTTTAAACTTTTTGTATGACGCTTACGTAATTTTTGACTAAAATTCTTATTTTTGTTGATACTTTTGTCTGTGAATTATTCTTTCGTTTGACTCTTAGCAAATCTCTGATCAAAAGGTCGAACTGTGTTGACTCTTCCATTTCGACTTCTTGAGAGTCCAATCAATACTCTGACTCTAAGACACTTAACTTATATGTAGGAGTCGGTTGCGTGTAAAACCTAGTCAAATAAAACTTTGCAATCAAGATGAAACGATCGCACGGTTAAATGAGAAAGAAGAAGAAAGTTAGAAGCCACGACGTGACATATCACCTCGCACACGAGCTGAAGCCTTAGCTCAAATCCATGCCAGCGATTTTGAAGACGACACGAGCATTCCACGTCTTCGTCCAGACCGAGAGTCTACCTGAAACGTAAGTCGACCAGTAGCAACCTAAAATATTAGCACATTCGAGAGACGGAGACATGCTTCTCCAGAAAATTTAGAACCACGGCTTACACTTACACGCTGATGTTTAAGGATTTCTAGTCCGAAGTACCGCTGGAGAAATCACAAGGTTTCATCACCGATCTATAGGATTCCTTGTTAACCACACTGAAACGACAATGCCGAGCCAAAGAAGAAGGTCGTTTATGAATCCATTGATCACGACAGCAATCAACAAGAAATCAACAAGAAATCTAATTGTGAGCATTTTACGGGGTTGTTGTAAAAAAATTTGAGAACTGTTCATGGAGTAGGGACGGATCGATCCTTTGGAGGAAGCGTGTGCCATTGTTAAAGCGTGCTCCTTAGTGTACCGCAACCGATTCATGCCCGAGAAGACACTAGCGGTCATACTCCCACGAACTACGGAGTTCATCAAACGTTGATACTCCACCAAAGCTGTGCTTAAGTTAAATTGTTTGTGCGAAAAGGAAGACAAAGTGATCTAACATGTCCGAAACGGAGGAGGTGAAAAGACCATTGGAAAGTATTCGGTGGCTGGCTGGGACGAAGACCTCAAGATCGTTTAATAATTAATGGATGACTTTTCTCGGATGCCAGAACTGTTATCCTCCACGTGACACGAGAAACGAATTCTTACAGTACACCATGGAAGAATTGTACAAGAACACTTACCAGAGTCGTCTAAAATTAGAACAGGAATGATACGTATCCATTTCCCAACGAGAAGAGTTCAAAATTGGGGTTAAAATGATGATGTCGACTCCTTCTTCGACAGAAGTCCAATAGAAATAAGGGAAAGAATACGTGAAAAATGAAAGGATAAAAAAGTGATCCCTTTGCTGCCAGTACCAGCCCTCTCGGCTCCTACTCCTATGGCACGTCTGATATGTCAAGCAATTTTGCAAATAACCCCAGGACACCAAGAGTAGCATCAGTGAACTGTGGAGTGACTGACTGAGGAGTTATCATGGAGAACCTTTTAGCCAGCATTTATTATAATCCTGTCCATGCTGCGGGTTACAGAGGAGTTCAAAACCCAAACGAAGAGAGTACGCTTACCCCAGGTGCAACGACACTTGCAAGAACAAGCCACTTACACGTTACACAAACCAATTCGACGAAAATTTTCCAGAAGTCGTACCAAAGTGGAAGGTAGCAATCATCAATGGCAAGCTGATTTAGCCAATGTCTCTCATTGTCCATTTACAACTGCGATTACAAATATTTGTTCTGTGGCAGCGGCGTTTTTCCAGATCTGCCTGGGTCATTCCTTTTACTTCCAAGACGAGCTCCGACCCACCCACCCCCAGAGCTCATAAAACACTTTGCGAGAAAGACTAAGAATAAAGAACATCACGAAAATTAGACTTCTTTTGATTGTTAAAGAAAAAAATGATGAATCACGATTCTTGCGAACTGGATGTGTTTGCCATGCCGCCCAACATATATGACGATGCAAGAATCCCAGTGGGTACGATTTCGTCCCGTCTCGTCTTGACGACTTCAACCTTCATCGAATTTTAAATCAAAGGACAGACAGAAGATTACATCGATCTGAATAGCAGTTACTTGTACCTGAAAGTCAAAGTTTTCAAAACGAACGACACCGTTCCAGGGGCCGATGTCAGAGTAACGTCTATCAACAATTTCGTGCATTCCTTGTTAAGCAAAGTGGATTTGTACTGGAATGATACATTCGTCATCAGCAGCATAGATCCATACCTTTAGCAAGCGTACCTAGAAAATCTCTTGAGGTTCGAAGAATCCATAAACACCGATAGCAATGTTTACGCGGTAGGAAAATTTGACACGTTTGAGATGTTTAAGGACACAGCCGTTACAGAAGATGTCAACCGTAATAATGTAGGATTTAACGACCATCGAAAGAAAATCCTACAAGGGCTCAGTTTAGAATTGATACATGGTTTCCTTTGGACATGTAGTTGCAAGATAAGTATTTGTTGAACGGAGTATATGCCCGCCTGAGACTGAATCGAAGCAGTACTTTTGTCCATTTGATGGCCAATGCAAACGAGTACAAAATCATCATCCAAGAAGCCGGCTTTACGCGCGTCTCCTGGAAGTGTTACCAGATGTGGGAGCCGACATTAATCACATTTTCAGCAGAACGACCGCCAAGTATCCCATACGAAGTGTAGAAGTGAAAACAATTCACCATTTACACAGAACTCCGACCCAAAATATAATATAACCTTTTCCAAGGATAATTACCGAAACGTTTAATCATTGGCATCGTCAGTAATGAGGCCCTCAACGGAGGGATAACTCAAATTCCTTTTGAGTTTAAAAAATGTCCAAGCTAGAAGTCAGTCACGATGGCCCGACCTGGTGAAACAGACCCTTCGAACCTGACTTTGAGCAAATGAATTACTTGAGATCTTACTTGTCCCTGTGCGAAGGCACGGGATTGTTAGGAACCAACAGCAGTCAAGGCATTTCGTACGATGATTTGCAGGACGTTACGTTTTGTGGTCTTTTGATTTCACTCCAGACCATGGTAGTGACGAGGGCCATTTCACTCTATAAAATCTGGCCAACTTCGTGCGGTACTTCAGTTTGCAGAAGCTGTGAACCTGATCTTGTATGCAGAATTTGATAATGATCTAGAATCAACAATTTGAGAGAAGTGATTATTCACTGTTAGAAGCTATGGAAGAACACCTACCCTCACTGGAAGCGGAGCCTCTTTGGAGATGGGGGTCGCGGATTTCTTTGAACCACAGAAAGAAGAAATTACTACAGAAGAAAAATTACAAAAGGAACATCATGATGCTGAGATATCCGGAACAAGAAGAAAATTTAGTCTCCTGTTTTGCAAAGTGCCTTGCGGGAAAAACATTTACAGCTCTGACCCACGAACATTGTTATGAATGTCAAAACTATCATCTCAGTCAAATTCAAATAGTTATATATATAATGATGAGCCAAGTAGAAAGATTGCAATGGTATCTGGATCACGCTTAGGGTCTCATCTCCGAGGAGAAAGTGTTGCGTCAGTGATAGAAAGACTAGTGTGAATATTCCCCTCTTCCACTGACGTCTAGTTAGATGCTGCGCATCGAACCTCTCTTTCTAGAGAGTATGGAGACGATGCATAAAGCCATTTAAACGACTGAAATTTTCAAAGAAAAGGTCAGGACTGAATAGATGACTTATAATCACCTGTAAGAAAACAAAACGATACCTGAGAACGTCATTATCTTCTGATGAACAATTTGTAAACAACTTCTTGGAATCCTGTCATGTGTGCAAAAGATGTATTCCTCATCGCAAACCTAGAGACAATCAAGCCTATGTCATCAACACTGACGACAGTCATCATCCAGGAACCCACTGGGTGGCTTTCTACTTTCCCAACGATCACAGTGTGGACTATATCGTATGGATCCTCACCCTTAGAGGACGATGTCATCGAATTTATGAGAAGAAGTGTAAAGACGACTCGATTCAATAATGTGAGATTAGAAGGCACAAATTCCATGGTGAGTGGACATTTAGTGATATATTTTAAAGTAACTATTCTAGAAACGACGATAAAATTTAGAAAGATGGTTTTTGTGAACATTAGTGTTAGTTTTTGTCTCTTAGATAGGAAACGTAGTGTGCATCGATGGTCTAATGGCCTAGGTCAGCGGAAGTCAAGCTTGACTCCACAGCGTTGTCAACCATGTACATATGTTCCTGTTTGAAACATTTTGACCACTTAATGTTGTGTTAGAGAAGTTTCTTGTTATGAATAAAAATGTTGTATTATTAAAAAATCGGTGTGTGTTGCCTTTATTGACCCTGTCTTTCACCTCTCTCTCTATTCCTCTGGGTCATGTCATCAACGTTGTTCCTGAAACTGAAGGGATGTTTTCAGTCGCGTCCTCGCTTGAGACATATAAATATATGCGCTCTCCAGTCTGGCCATTATTAAGTCTGCAGTGAACAAGGCAGCGAGCAGGACAAGCAGTAATAATGGAGCCAGCGATGGAAATGATTTCCGATCAAGCGTTGAGAACATTAAGAGGCCTTGGTCTCTCAGTAGCCTCCGGCTGGAGTTTGAGAAGACGAGAGAAAGGAACAACTTCGCTCCTGATTTGGGACAAAAAGCCAAAGGAAGTAAGAAGTAGGTCCAGGAGTTCTAGAGGTGGAAAAGTGCCGAGAAAGCAGCCTATAAATACCCAGTTAGCGAGCACGCCATCGAATTCGACCCGTGAAGAACCCAAAACCCATCAGCCGACCAAGTCAACTGTAACATCTACAGCCATGCAGGGAGTAGTGGAACAACAAGGACCTCGGTTTAAGGTTTTGACTGCCTGGAAGGAACTGGCCCATGTTCCGGTGCAACATCAACAGGAGAGGTCTGTGAGTACGGAATCCCCATCTCCTAAGATTACTTCATTATCCATGTCGGCAACGAAGGAAGCTGCACTACCAGACATATATCAGCTTGCAAGAGGTTTACTCTCAAGACATCGGTCTTGAAGACCTTTGGACTGATCCAGTAGCAGCCTTCAACTTCCTGGAGGACTTTGATATTTTGGTGGACAACAAAACAACCGTTCTACCTGAAGGACTGAATAAACCTTCAAGACGATGGTTATGGAAAGCTGCAATCAACTACAAGAAAAGGGGAGAACTCGTTATGGAGTGTCCAGTATCCATTGTAAGGGTTATAGGCATGAAGTTAATAGACCATCATTCTCTTTTAAGATCTTCTATGTTGTATTCGGGTCTCTTAGCCAATGGATAGTTGCTGAACTGGTGGATCCGGTACCCTTGAAACAACGCCTAAGAAGAGTGTACGAGCCGTCGGCACACCTATTTAAAGTCGATCCGACCTTCACATTTTAAGGCCATTTTAAGAGCTCACAAAACAAACCTCTCCAAATCGCAATCTATAGTTTCATTTCTCGGCTAGTGAACCTTTTTGATTACACTCTTTAAAGAAGAAATTAAGTCTCTTTGAATTTTTTATTTTTAAAATTTTATTTCGGAAATGTTAATCTACACTTTGTACGCAAAATTCTAAATCATTCCGGAGGTAGGAATATTTACAGCTCGGAATGCTTGACTCTAACTCGAAAGTGGCTAACACTAAATTGTTAAGTAAGATATATCCCGCAATAGATAACTGTGCCAAATTTGAAAATAAATACAACTTTGGCGTTCAGTGTTCCGGCTAACGGCTGGAGCTTTCCGTCGGGCTCATGTTCCCCCTTTCTAGAGCCCGGACTAACAAGGACAAGTGTGTGGGCCGATTCCCACTCGTCTGGAAATTCGGTGCACTGAAGAGCGTGTAAGCATGGAACCGGGGTGACGTCAGAAGAGCTATGCCCAATCACGCTCGACGTTTAAAACTGCTTCGGTGGAGGCCAAATAGTATGAGTGTGTGTTGTGTATATTCCCACTCATTATAACCTTCAAACAGACCGATTTTCAATTCATTGCCCTACGACCTGAGTGCTTAATTAAATAGCACACTTGGTGTGCATAAATGCGTGCGAGGTGTGGCACTTTTTCCCCCTCACAATCAATTAAAAAGCCCGCCTTGCAGGCATAAACTAGTCACATGAAGTAAGTCAGTCAGTCTGGGCATCCATTGTTGACTCGTCAACCAATAACATGCCTTCTGAGAGAGCTAAGCTGAACGAAGACCTCTTGCATTTACAACGTGTAAGGCAAGTCTTGATTAGAATCCTGAAGAAATAGAGAATGTCTTGATGCTAAAAGTGGCGCAAAACCTGATAGAAGAAATCTTCCACGAAGAAGTGAAGCAATGAAGAGGACAAGTGGACAGAGAGTTATGGTAGCAGAAAATTGTTTCTGAGTCTGTCTAATGGCGGTGGCTGTGAAATCATTATTTAATCCAATCTTGCGTATGATTTCATTATTTAGTGCTTGTATGACTGATGAAAACCGTGTTACCCACTCGCGTGATCGCTCTAGAGTGCTAATTCTCTGATATTGACAGAAATCTCATTAAAACTTCTTACTCTTATTGATGTCCAATTAACCGTTTCCTAGTGTGCCCTAAATTTTCCCACAATGGCTTTTTCGATATGTATGTTCACATCACTTACCCGAACCTTATTGTTTTCAGCTACTGCTCCAATAAATTCTTTATCTTCGTCCACTTGCAACGACCCTGGCCATGTTAGTGATGAACGTGTTCAATACTTGACTAATCTTTAGAGGTTATAAATGACTCAGCTTCTTAGCATCTACTGGCAACATAGATAATATTTAAGTCCTACTTGTACGTGTGTGAGCGACTTTGTCATTCACGCACCTGACCATGTGGACGAAACTAAAGATGATCCTGATGAATTTCGTAAGGAGTCCTCAACAATGAAAAATCTTTCTTGGCGAGGGTAGGTCAATTTGTCTCAACGCTTGTTTAGCAAACCACGTTCATACAATTTCGTGAGTGGTTTGTTTTGCGCAGGCTAATATTTCAACAGCAACTTCATCCTCCAAACACCCATAACAACTGCAGTATATTTTGGATAATGTCTGCTCGGAAAGTACGCTTTTCCTATTCATGTTTGTTTATTTATTATATCAGTATTTTTACCTTTTGCCTTCAATGAGGATCTTACCCTTCATACTTCCTTTGAGGATCCATGTGGACATTCATTGTCCGAGTGGAGGATTATTGCATTCAAGTCATGGATGAGATCTATATCGGCACGGATATCATTGATGCTTTATAAGCGAGATCATGTCGGGAACATGCAGCATCGACGCGGTTTATAGGGTCTTCTCTGTATCTAGGTCGAATTTTAGAATCAAGTCGTATATTCATCCATGTACCAGACCTACAGTAGTTGTATCCAGGTTTATGCCGTCGGATTTGCCCTTTGGTTTTCCGGAGAGCTTCGCTAATGCATCAGCGACATCACCAGAGGCGACTTGATTTTAAACCCGGAGATTTCAGATCCACGGAAAGGCATGAAGTTCTCAGAGACGTGAAATTCATCGCTACACACCGAACATAACTTCATATAATCGCAGCCCGAACATTACTTGTTTGAATTCAAGTTGTATTCCACATTTCGAGTTTACATGTGACATCGCACACAATATGAAGGCATGATTGAGTAATATAAGTGACATTCAATATGGCATCATGTCGTCATTAATTTTTCCTCACATCCAAAGCTCATACTACCCAGGCACTACAACATGTTTCTAGACTCATTTCATGCCTTAATCATTTGCATTAATCATTGTTAAATATGAATTTTAGATGGATAGGTTTGGATCGATTGAACATTATTTCCCCCATAGTCTGATGTACTCAGAGAGTTTATGGTAGCGCTTCAGTAGCTGAAAAGAAGCAAATCTTTCACAGTTGATTTCTGTTATATAGTCGACGAATCTCCCTCCACGGACGACTTTGATCCAACTGAGGATAATCAGGTCGTGTACGACAATGTGATGCTTGAACACCAAGTCAACCCCCACAAGAATATTTTCCAGAGATCGACACATAACCATAGACTTGATATATGCAACACAATTATAAGCACGTGCCTAAACTGATTCGGGAGAACTGAAACATGTTACTGATATTTCACGCGTTTGCTGCGTTTGGTCTTGGAAACATTCATTGGATTTGGTGTGCCACCTACTACTCGTGGGATGAGTTCGGAATATGTTCGTGAAGGTCACCTAGGTCCCTTACAGTTACCTCACAACTGACACGACTGGTGCGCGGCGAAAACTATCGAGTTGGTTTCGACACAGCGTTTTAACATCCTCAATAAATTATCTAAAATGTAATAATCTGCCGGAGTTGTCACAGCGTAGTTGCTCGCGAATACCAGGAAATGATTCGTAATGCTCTAGCCGGCAGCAAACGTGTCAAAGATATGCTATAGTCGAGAACTCCACGAAAAGATATCACAGAGGGCATTGAAGAAACGTTTGCACCACTGATTAAACCCACGCCTGAAACCACACAGCGTGTTATGTAGATTACAAAGGGCACGAGAGAAACCGTGGAACAGGTATCAGCCTTGACGAGAATAGAAGAAGAACCGGGTCTAATTTGTATGATAGCCAAACGCTATATGGATTTTTAAACATGCAAGGAGAGAAACCGCAGAACAGGTGACAGATTGACGGGAAGAGAATAAGAACCGGGTTAAATTCATAAGATAGCCAAACGCAACAAGAATATTAAGAAGACCACGATGTCAACAGCTGAGACTATGGAACGCTTACCAGAGCAAACAGATAAATTCCAAGCAGACATCAATGAAACGAAACTTGACATCGAATAAATTGGAGCGAGAGTTGATGTGATTGCAAAGGATACACAATTATTCGATGAATACGTCAGAAAGGCTCTTGCAAATATTCCACCGCGACTACCACCAGCATACAAGTCAATGATCGAACATCCGCAGAAATTATTTACCGAAGAAAGTCCCGTCTGTTTTGTGAAAATCCTCTATTTGCCATTTTGAATAGATCACGCAACGGGGATTAGACCGTGTTGAAAATACCACTGGACACAAGTTATTACAATCTGAACAAACTATTAGACTAGTGGACATTCAGGAAGATTATTGGGGAGAAACAATCCCGAAGTCATGCGTGTGCCTCCTATCAACACATGCAATGTGTATTTAAGAAACAAAAACTTTGGACAAGATGAGAACTTATATCACGATTTTTTATAAAAGCAGAGGAGTTGCGATAACCTGTAAAACGAAGACAAGTTGTCACTGGTCCATATGAACCTAAGCTCGCAGGTGAAATTTTTCGCAAGCACAAAACACCTATATGACAAGCTTTTAGTCGGAAATGTGCTCCTCGTGGATCGGATGAAAACATCATCGGGGCAGTTCGCGCGGGCAACAACGTACCAGAAATAAGCAATGAGGCCTCATCAATTTGTCAGCGGCTGCTTGTCAACGCCATCATACACCCGGGAACTTTTATCACGTTCATGCATGAACTCATGAAGATGTTGATGATTTATACAACGCATATGATGATATCTAATATAGTTTTCCTGTTTTACGCGAAAGCAGTCTTGGAATGCAGGGTGTCATAGTAAACACAATCCAGAGCGTTACCTCGGTGATCACGAGCTCGTCTACGAAGCCAGAATTTCAAGTGATTTTGTCTACGCCAATCAAAGCGGGGAAAGGCGGCACACTCTAAATCGCACTGGCGTCATTATAGTTTCATTGAATCTCTACAGTACACTGTTGACATTGCACGATCGAATTGAAGATATTAATCAAATTCTCGATTATTACCGTGCCACAAACTTCGAGTACCATAACAATACAATTGTACATTAGAGATCGACCTGATCTTTAAATATAATATTAGTAGTATGTTGATGTGTGATACCCGTGCGTGTTGTTAACGCGAGGATACCGTTTATATGACATATTATGGAACTGGTCTTTTTGGTGATGTTGCCCATGGATTAATGAAAATCACTCCAAAGTTCTCGCGGCCTTGTCTTCGCGCGCTGCACTGATAGATAAACAAGTTGCAGTGCTAATCTTGGATAGTATCACAAACGTTGTTGCGGATTAGTTAAAGGGACTACAAGCGGCTTAATCGATTCAAGGTCGATTAGACGATTAGTGACTCGACGACTAAAGGGGGTTAAATTTTCATCAACCGAAACGATTCCAGCCCCATTTAGTAGCTCAACAGCGTAACCCTGAATCAGCCATTGCAAATCTGGTGATAGCAGAAGGATTGCGACCGTCGCGCAAAAGTTATTAGAGTAAGCAAAATATGAATAAACGAAAACCCAGTTCAGAGACAGACACGATATCGCGTTTAACCATGACGCGCCTGTGAGATTAGGTGTAAGCAAACGAGATTTGCAATGTTATTCATATCCGACCTGAGTGAATGATCAATCAAAAATAGAATTACAAGTGTCGGACGCGCGTAGGATTCTCCATCTGTGGAAGACTCTCATAGAAATCGAGGAAACGACTGATACAAAGCGTTGATAACAGTTATCCCAACGACGTTCCAATTAGATTTGTTAACAATGGCATCATGGGATTGTTCAGCAGCACACGTTTCTCCATCGATTTAATCGAAATTGAAGCATTGATCGAAAATGTTGATATTGCTATAACGATTCTTGGACTCGTCAAATACAGCAATGTTTATGAGAAATCCGCCAGACCGTCTGTGATGGGCCACAAGCACTCATCCGATAAGGCAGATCATAAATTGTATACAATAAGGCGACCTCAAAACTTTTTCAATCGCCGCTGATAAAGATGTAGACAACATGATCATTGACACTAACTCAATCTATATGATTGAAATTTCACAGAGTCGATTACGACTTGAAGTTAGAAGCCAAACAAAAAATGTTTTCGTGTGCGATTTATCTTAGTCATATATTTTAAATTTGCCGAGATGTTCGCAAGAACATATCTGGAGCCAAACATGTGTCACTTGATTCAGTAAGAATAAAACCAGCGATGCAGGAGGTGCTGCTGACAAAGTCGAGTTGTCGACATTAACATTGTGGATGCTTGTGCTAACCCAATCGCTGTCGACAAAGAGCCATTTGCTGAAGTTTATGAAGTCTGCAAACGCATCACGGCTGTCGTTTCCCGCGCACATCACATACGCAAACCCAAAAAACAATGTTGTGGGATAGTTTATATGGCACATAAGTACACCAACATGGCCTTACCGCACTAAAATATGTGCTCGTGGCGTTTCAAAATGCAAATCGAGACAATAACTAAAGGATATTTGACGATTTAGGCCTTCTGAAGTTTCTCTGCGGTTAAATGGTCATTAGAAACCCTCTGAAGAAATTGCACTTGACTTCAAAAACAATCATATTGTTGTATATCACAATATGTGGTCATATCTGGGCAGGTCAGAAAATTTACACGGGTCTTGCCACCTGTTAACGATCAAAGCCATATACTTTTCTATGAATTAATGTGGCTGTAATAAAACTTTGGAGCCAATGATAAGGGATATAATGCTTGTAACAGACGTACCTTTTCGTCTTGCAATTTTGCAAACACGAAACCATCTGATTGTAAACCTCACATGTGACTATCTGATAGGTACAGAGAGGTCCCCGGGTGGTGACGAAACCTCTGAAATATA
>JAECUM010043386.1:0-17877 GCA_016617855.1 Megalonaias nervosa
AAAAATGTAGAAAGAAATCAGTTTCCATAACCTTTAACTTCTGCGATGTTCAGTTGCCATTTGGATTATCTTGGCTATTTACGAAACAAGGATTGACAGTGAAGTTGCAGCTGCATCGAACTATATTTCATTCACAGCTTCTTGAAAATATTGAAAGAAGCAATAGCCTAAAGGAAAAAATTCATACCGAGTTAAAAAAAAAATCAGATTAATGATATGATTCGTTCTGACAAGCATAGTACTGTTATTACCCGTTTTGACAATGGACCCATTCGGAACATCCTCATCATTTTCAGATGCGAATCGACAAAGTTCCATACACTGAAAGAGACTCGGAGGTGATAGCTGCGATACTTCCCAGACTGACAAGTTGTTTTTTTTTTTTTTTTTTAGCGGATGAACGTCCAGCTAGATGTGCAAGAGCCATTTTTTTTTTTTTTTTAATTCAATGAAAGGTGTAGTAAAAATAATACTCGACGACGTTTCAATAGTTTATGAAATATATGCACCTTTAATTCTAATGTTTTTTGTGCAACTTTGTAAGGAACAAAAATGAAAAAAAATCATTCGTTTTCAGTTTGTCTGAAAATGTTGTATACGTTTCTGCTAGTAATGACAAGTTATCGAGTCAATGTGACGTCAATGAAGTTATGACGTGTCACCAAACATGGGCTTGTGGCTGTTCAAAATAGCCATTATTGCATCTGATTTCTTTTTCTAACATGCGATATAATGAGGCAAGGACGTTCAGGCTGACACTGGACCCTATCATATTATGCAAGATACAGTATGATAAACTAAGGCATGATGAAAGATAAGATCTGTGTAAATCACATGTTTTCCCCTATCGCAACCGAATGTCAAGTCTGTTGTAGCGCATGTGTCGAGATTATCAATATGCGATGATATGGGATGTCTTCTTGTTATATAATATTTTATCCTTGCACCTAACATTAAGGAGTTACCACCCTTTAAATAGCTTTGTTTACAGATTGAACTGCACGGAGAAAAGAAATGGACCTTGAGAAAAATGTAAATTGTATTTTTCATATTCCTATATAACATATAGCTCTAATATATGTATAAGTATGTGATTAGTAATAACTTTCAAAAGCTTTGGTCAGGAACTGCTTGTACAAGTTGTTGATATGTGTGTGACTAAACAGGGTTCTCAATAGTCCTACAAGTACAACGTAAGACGTAATTATGTTTTAGTGCTACGCCAGACGTCCAAAACATAAATATCAGCGTCGAGGCCTTACATGTAGGACTAGGTTCTTACTAGATTTCAAAACTGAAGAGTCAGTTGACCCTTGATTCTAGAATCTCAAGAGTCAAAACTGAAATCTCAAGAGTCAAAACTGAAATCTAGAGAGTAAATTCTTTTGAACAGTCATGAACCCATAACTATGATTCCTTGTTATTGGTGGAAACAAATGATGTTTAATATTTCTTGTCTCGTGCTGAATAATGAAAAACACTTGTACAGTATTTTGTAAGAATCATACAATCTGATTTTTGTGAAAGTGTTTCTATTTTCAACTGTGTGTTACTGCGTGTATATTTTGTACATGAAACAGACAGGATTATTTTATAATTTATTATATTTTCAACTTCTCAACATATTCTACTATGATCTGCTCAAATCATTTTATATGCAAACATATACCCATACAACTATGAGATTATATATAATTCATATATCAAGGCTGTATATAACAGAATTGTCAGTTCACTTTTCTACTCTTTCTTAAATTTTTGATAAAATTTTGGAGATTGGTTCTCCTCCTTCTCCTCAGAGCTGACACTATCTTTCAGTTTCTTTGGAGTCAGAGGGTCAGAAAATTCATCACCGGCAGGTCATTTCAGAGACTGAGATTGAAAAGAAAATATACTTCTTTGCGCCGTTGTGATTTTAAAGTTCAGATGTATGCACTGAGAGTTATGTTCATTCAATTTTTTCTGAATGAACCATTAATTACAATGCTCGAGGTTTCAAATGTTTTGCCAATTGAAGCAAATTAATCACCAATAAAATATAATCCCATGCTGAAAACTGGCTTCACGGGAAGCCATATATTCCTGTTTTGTCTGATTATAGTTTAATCCAGTGAAGTCATAAATGATTCCGAAGTCTTAAAGTTAAACATTCCGCCAAATGAAACAAATTTATTGGCAATAACATTATTCAAGTTGGTCCACACCTTCACTAGTGGCTTTGCGAGCCACCATATGCTCCAGTTCTGACCAGTTGATTATAACTTGATGTCCAAACATACCAGTTCTGATATGTGATCAAAAGGCAGTCCATTCATGTCATAATTGTTTCTTCTTCCCCTATCATAACTTCAAAATGTAGTCTCAAAACAATTCAACCAAATTCAGTTGCACCTAAGCATTAGCTCAGCCCAGTTCATATGTATCTTCCATTGGCGTGATATTGTTGGCCGTCTAATAGTTCGATAAATAAACCTCCCAAATCTGTGTGAATACTAACGGACAAAAATCGATATCATCATGGGTGAGGGGCTGATTTATCAGCCTAACAGTCAAGGTGTAAACTGTTCGCGAGCAGATGTCAGTCAGTGCCTTCTGCAGTAAAATTTTATGGACAGCACACTCTTAGTAAGAAACAAAACCGGAGGCAAATCAAGGTTAATTAAGACTGATGCTCCAGCCCATATCTACGTGCATCAAAAAGGCGCACAAGTCGGACCTTCCGCGAGTAAAACATGCCTAATATTTAAATTCCAATACTGAGGGTACGCGTCTATTGAAAACCCTGACTAAAGACTTTAAATTACTATACTGTAACTTAGTATGCAATGGAAAATTGGAATGTAGTGGAAGTAACAATATGCAGTGAAGTCAACAAATTCTATATTAACACTGTTTCGTCACTATTTGAACTATATATGATTTCTGGTGATAAATTGACATCTAAAACATAAAAAAATGAATATTTATTTTAAATAATAGTGCAAATTTACTCAAAGACAAACCTGCTGCGCAACGAAAATCATTTTACGCAATGGAGATTTCAGAAGTTAGTACAGTTTATTTAGTGGCCTTTATCTTGAACAATGGATAAATATTTTATTGGTTATTTTTGTATTATGAACTTAATTGAAAAATGTGTTTCATATGTAAGTGGCCTACCTGCTGTGCAATGGAAATCATTATATGCAATGGAGATTTCAGTAGTAAATTTTATTTAGTGTTCTTTATCTCATAATATGGATAAATGTTTTTATTGGTTCATCATCATCATCATCATCATCATCAATCCCATAACCCAAGAGGTCGTTGGGGCACCACAGTTGACTTTGCAAGCAATTCTCTCCATCTTTCCCAATTCTCTACTGCCCTTTGGGAATCTCCAAATCCCATGCCTGTCCACTCCTTAATGTTGTCTTCCCACCTCTTTTTCTGTCTGCCTCTTCTTCTACACCCTTGCACTGTGCCTTGCAAGATTGTTTTTGCCAGTCCAGATGATCTTGAGACATGACAGTACCACTTCAATTTACGCTTTTTTACAGTGGTCTAGAGGTCTTAATAGGATCCGATGGCTCGTTGGATCCTGTTGTGGACTTCTTCGTTGGTTACATGGTCAATGTATGAGATGTTCAAGATCTTGCGGTAGCATCTCATTTCAAAGGTTTGAATCCTTCTTTGTAGATCTGATGTGAGCATCCATGTTTCACAAGCATACATAAAGATGGATATGACAATCGAGCACATCAGCCTTATTTTGGAACCAAAAGCAATGTTGGTATCTTTCCATATTGGTCTCAACCTTGTTATTGTTGCTGTTGTCTGGGCAATCCAGCAAAGTAGTTCTGGTTTGGAGCCCTCATCTGTGATAATTGATTCCAAGTACTTAAAGCTTTTGACTCTTTCCAGCTTCTGTCCACTGACCTTAATTCTGCACTGATGCCATTGGTGTTGTTTGTCATCATTTTTTTTTTTTCTCGGCGCTAATCTCCATACCGTATGCTGTGGAGGTTGTGTTGACACGTTCAGTCAAGTCAGCCAGTTCTTTTTCGTCTTCTGCTAAACCATCAATATCATCTGCGAAGCGAAGGTTTGTGATTGTTCTTCCTCTGATGCTGACAGTGCCCTTGTGGTCATGCAAGGCATCCTCCATGATCCTTTCCAGGAAAATGTTGAAGAGTGTAGGTGACAGTATACATCCCTGTCTGACTCCTACTGTTGTTTGAAACCAATCTTCTCAGCTGCCACTGATGAGGACAGCACTGGTGGCTTTGTCATAGAGGTGCTCAACAACCTGCACCAGGTTTGAGCTGATGTTGTACTTCCTCACAGTTTCCCATAAGGCTGCATGCCATACCCTATCAAAGGCCTTTTTTGAAATCTATAAATACGTGGTATAGATTCTGCCGATGCTGAAGGTATTTCTTGCAAAGGAGTCTGAGATTGAAGATTTGTTCTGTGGTGCTCCTTCTCGGAAGTCTGCCAGTTCTTCAGCAATAATTTTCACTGCTTGAGGCTTTAGTCTGTTGAGAATTATCTTCGGCATGACTTTACTTGGGTGACTGATCAAACTGATGGTTCTGTAGTTTTGGCACAGCTTTAGGTTTCCTTTCTTGGGGAGCACGATGACCAAGGATTGAGTCCATATGGTGGGTCAATTTCCTGTCTGCCATATCTTGTTGCAGATTGTTGTTAGGACTGTGACTATCTCTTCTCCTGCTTGAATGAGCTCTGCTGGTATGTTGTCAATGCCAGCTGACTTTCCTTTCCTTAGTGACCTAACTGCAATTCTACTTCTTCACGAAGAATGGGGTTGTGATCAATTTCTTCTGCCTGAGGGCAGTTTAGTACTGCTGGATCTCCTTGGGTCTTACATTTGTACAATTCTGAGCAGTATTCTGTCCATCACTTGAGGATCTCATGATCTTCTGTGAGGCATTTTCCTGATTTGTCTTGGGTTGTGGTAGTTTTCCCTTGTTTATGGGTTGTGAAGTCTTTCACCAGCTGATATGCCATTTTGCTGTCATTTCTATTCAGACTGTCTTTGATTTTGCAGCATTGTCTTTCTATCCATGATTCCTTTGCCTTTTTCATGCTTTTCCTGATCATATTGTTTATCTCTCTGTATTTTCTAGCTGCTTCATTATCTCTTCTTCCCTTTTTTTAGTTCTCTTCTTTTGTCGCATAGGTCAAGGACATCTGTCATGACCCAAGGTTTCTTTGTTCGATGATACTTACCAATGATCTTGCTAGCTGTGCTGACTGTGGTTGTTATTAGGACTCTAGGTCGGTGTCTTGGCTGTCCAGGGTTATCAGAGGTGCAAATTTACCACCAATCATTACTTGGAAGGCTTCTGTGACTTTTGGATCTTTTAATTATTCAAGGTCAAATCTGATTCTTGGTTGGTTAGGCTTTTTGATCATTTTCAGGTGGAGGCGAAACTTTGTCATTAATAAATCATGGTCACTTCCAATATCTGCTCCTGGAAAACTTTGTGTTCTGGCGATATTATATAATTAACTTAATTGAAAAATGTGTTTTATATGACAGTGACCAACTTGATCTGCAATGGAAATTGGCAAATGCAGTGGAACTATCTTATCTTATGATCCTGCTCTGAAGTATATTAAGAAATACATTTTATTTTAGTTCTGAAGTATAGTTTGATTGTGTTTATGTTGCAGTTTCTTGTGGGGAAAATTTTGCTAATGAAAATGATCACTTATACAATAAAGGTTATCGCCAAATTTATTGATGGTATAAAGCTTTAGCACAGTAGAACAAAGTATGCAATCATTTATGTGATTATTATTGCAGACTGGTTGGTACATATTGTTTGTCAGATAATTAATTGGATTAAAAAAATGTATGTACAAATTCCAAAAGGTTATCTTGTCAGAGATTGTTTATATGCGTGTCACAGATTTCAAGGTGAAAATTGGATTATGTGGGAGCAACAAAACACTCTCCAGCAAAAACGCAATGGGTGAATTCATTGATATTGGAATATTTGAATGTTTCACTGAGGGATTCAGTGATACCTTGTAGTTTTTCCAGGATGAATGCTTAAATATACATAATCAGTTGGACATCAAGTGTCACAAATCTAGCTGTTTAAAAAACCTGTCTCTACCTATCCATTTGCCTATTTTTATAAATGTATGTCTGTCATAGCTCTTCTAACAATTCCTTTTGTCCACATTTACCTATCTGCATGTACTATTTACATGTATCTTTTTTTGATAACTTCAATTATTGATTTATGGTTTTAAGGTCCAAACAAAGATAAAAAAGAAGACAGAAGTTCTCAGCTGTGAAGAAAATATGCTATTTCCCTATAGTACCTGTATTTTATTATGCCATGTACTTTTACTTTAGTTGTGATATTTTGGGGTACACTCAGACCCCCCCACCACCACCGTGACATGTTCAGTTTTTCTGTCAGCTTGCCCTTACCCTAAACAAGCTGACTTTTATCAGATTTGTAAAGAAGTTCAGAATATTTTTTATTTGCTGTCAGACATTTGATTTTTGGCAGAATGAGGCTAGTTTCCACTAGTTTTTTAATCATACATTGATTTCAGTACATAATGAAACTAAAACAAATCTGACTCATGTTGTTTTTAACCATAATGATTGTAGACCCGCTTTGGTCACATTAGTTGATGATAGAGGCTCCAAAAGTAAGATCCATAGAAAATTTTATATCTTTTCTAACAATTTAAAAAATTTTTCCATAATTTTCAAACACATTCAACAGCTGGTACATATTTTAGAAAGAATAGGTTTTTAAATAGTGTTGTGATAGCTTAATCTTCCAAAGCTGGCAATGTGTCAAAGAGAGTAACAAGATATTTCATTTTTGCTACATTTATGTATTTGTTACAACCGGCATGATTGACAAGGGCTCACTTTCCCAAATTTTGAAACACCTGGACTGAGAATATTGTTCGTCAGTTTGGACATAAGTGCAAAACGTCACATTTTCAATGTTTTATTGTATCTCAGCCATAACAACTGTCTAAACCACTTGCTGTTAAAACTTTGAAGCTTGTTGCCACCTTCAGATTAAATCATTATCAGTGTCATCTATCATTCTCTTATTCTTCATGGATATTGCTTGTTGTGTGTATATATACATCAATGATAATGGTTGTAAGTGCTATCTTTCCTCTGATCTTAAGTAATTAATTATTATTTAATTGGTGGGGATTTACCCAAACAAACTTAACCTGATTAAATGTTGCTAAAATGAAGAACCAGTTGGCAAAATGTTATGTGTTCTCTGTTGCTTAACTGGGTTTTACTTTCTGATTGTTTTCTGACCTATTATTTTTTATAACCAGCGTTTGTAGTTCCAGCAATGCAAGTACAGTAGAACCTGTCTTGAAAGACCACCCCTTCCGCCAAAACATAATGGTCTCTCATGACAGGTAGTCTCTCATAACAGGTCATAACACTATATACTGTAATCAATAAATCTGTACATGGAGGACGTGGTCTCTCAATACAGGTGATCTCTCATGGCAGTGGTCTCTCAAGATGGGTTTTACTGTACTCTAAAGTGGAGATTCTCTTGGATGTTTGACAATATGCATAGTAGTAGAGATGCAATCACTCAAGTGCAACTGTGAATACCTTTATCTGCTTTGTTGCTGGAAGCTTGAAGCAAAGATTATCATGCAATTATGACACCTGTCGTGCAAAAGATTTGTCATTCATTGTTTTGTTTTAAATTTTAATTATAACACCAGGAATACTGGTAATTTACCTGTGCCTTTTAAGATCTTCAAAAGAAAAATGCCACACTTTGTCAGTATGCTTAAGGTAACTTTCATGACACTTTTCACTGACAAGCTTAACAGGCAACTCACTTAGAATAGGAGAGGGACATGATTTAGATTTAGAGGGTCTCCTGGCATCAGAATATCTGATTTTTTTTCAGTTGTCTTTGTCTGACAGAACATGCCTAGAATGGCAGATCTTTGCATGATAGGTGTCAAAGTGTCCATAATTGCTTCCTAGGCTTGGTTCTTCTGTATATGTTGGTATATATAGTCATTTGTATTTCAAAATAAATGAATATGATGAAGCTAAATGCTATCGAAATTATCCCCAAATCTGGATTGTTCTTTTTAAAATGCAAAACAAACAAAAAGCATGAAAAATTATTAAAAACAAAAATGTTTCATCATTACATTCTAAAATGCTTGTAGAACATAATAGTAGCCTATTTGACTGGTTAGATAGTGTGCCTGTAATGCATGTTTAGATCCTATCATTGGGCCAGCCCGTTTGGCTAACATGTTGTGTCCTTTCGTAGGGCACCTTCTTCCAGTTGCCTCCTTTTAAATAGGCTACTTGTGTTGCTGTGCAGTAAAACATGAAGTGAAACATAAATATATCAGTACAAGTTTTATTCCTCTGTTACTGATACAAAAGAAGCGAAGTGGTTTACAAAATGGTATACTGTATCCAAGTACAAACTGCATAGACCCAGATCTGCCATCACATAATGCATGTGCAGATCTTTGTCTATGCAGTTTGTTCGGAGCAATCAGTAAAGCAAACAACATAAACCTTAATCTGCTAGGGCATTGTGCATTAGCAGATCAGGGTCTATGTTGTTTGTAATTTGACCTGACTTATAAGCGATTACATACAGTATATACTTTTCATTGATTAGCAAAAGATTCATCCAAAATGGGGTTTCACTTTCATTACAAGTTTTCATTATAACTTGCACCCGAAGTTGAAAATAAAGTACATCAGTACATTTTCAAATTGTGCCCCAAGTGGCAGAGTGGTCTAAAGCGCTCATTGTTACGGATCACTGCCATCTCACCTCTGTCTGCATGAGTTCGAGTCTCAGGCTCGGCTATTGTGGGTATGTGAGAAACCCTGCCAGTAGCTTCTCATGGATCGGTGGGTTTTCCAGGGTTCTTCCTCCACCAATTATACTGGCTGCCATGTATAGCCTATCTTGTGCTGAAAAATGGCGTTAAACCCAACAACAACAACAACATTTTCAAATTATGAGCAGATATATAGATACATGAATAATCTTTGCAAATACCTGGTACATGTAAATAAATAAAGACAATGTGTGTTGTACATTTAGGGTACTGTAGTATACAAAGTGAATGGAAGCCTCAATGATTCGACTGAGATAGTTTATGTGGTAGAGAAGGAGAGGTATATATCCATGTGTAAATTTGGTTCCATCTCAAATAACCCAATGGTTTTCTACTAAATATAGAGCAATTCGAGTCCCAGTCTCAAATAACCCCATGGTTTGCCACTCACTATAGAGCAACTCTAGTCCCAGTTTCAAATAACCCTATGGTTTGCCACTCAGTATAGAGCAATTCGAGTCCCAGTCTCAAATAATCCCATGGTTTGCCACTCCAAATGGAGTAATCTAGTCCCAGTCACAAATAACCCCATGGTGTTCCACTCAGTATAGAGTAATTCTAGTCCCAGTCTCAATTAACCCTATGGTTTGCCACTAAATATAGAACAATTCTAGTCCCAGTCTCAAATAACCCCATGGTTTGCCACTCAGTATAGAGTAATTCTAGTCCCAGTCTCAATTAACCCCATGGTTTGCCACTAAATATAGAGCAATTCTAGTCCCAGTCTCAAATAACCCCACAGTTTGCCATTAAATATTGAGTAATTCTAGCCCCAGTCCCAAATAACCCCATGGTTTGCCATTAGGGTAGTTGTAGTCCCAGTCTCAAATAACTGAATAGTTTGTAGTACAGAGCAATACAAACAAAATTGGGCACACTGAGTAACATATTAATCAGTAGTACAGGAAACCTAATGATATTCTGGTATTGATTGATGATTAATTGTCATTTATACATGTAAATGTTTATGAATTATTTTCTCTCATTTCTCATCTATCTCTTCAGATTAATGAACAGAAAGTGTTGGAAAATGAGTTGAAGAACTTGAGGAAAGGAGCAGTAAGATATACTCATTTAAGCACCATACATCAAGTATTTGTTGA
This sequence comes from Megalonaias nervosa, assembly GCA_016617855.1. NCBI lineage: Eukaryota > Metazoa > Mollusca > Bivalvia > Unionida > Unionidae > Megalonaias > Megalonaias nervosa. The sequence goes on from JAECUM010043386.1 coordinate 10,014, forward strand.
AAATGCAAACAACAACAAGAAAACATACAAAAACATTGAAAGCTAATTCTGAAGAATACACATCCTGATAAACCATTGACCCAGGGTGGTTGAATGGTCTGAGGTGCTTGTCTTTTCAGATCACTCACCTACATTTCACGGGGCCCCGAGTGGCCGAGTGGTCTAAAGCGCTGATCGTTACGGATCACTGCCATCTCACCTCTGTCTGCGTGAGTTCGAGTCCAGGCTCGGCTAACGTGGGTACGTGAGAAAGCCTGCCAGTAGCTTCTCGTGGGTCGGTGGTACTTCCCGGGGTTTTCCAGGGTTCTTCCTCCACCATTAATACTGGCCGCCATGTATAGCCTATCTAGTGCTGAAAAATGGCGTTAAACCCTATAACAACAACAACCTACATTTCACCTCACTTTGCCTGTATTTTAAATCTCAGCTCAACCAATGTGGGTATGCATGAAAGCTTGTTGGTAGTATCCCGTGCTTGTGTGGTTCTTCCTCCAGCAAATATACTGATATGATGTATAGCCTATAATGTGCTGAAAAATGTGTTAAACCCACAAAACCAAACCTGATAAACCAAGGATACTTACTATGTATACTTGCCTATAAGTGGGACCAACTTCAAACAACACATACCCTTATTTGACATGGCATAATGTACTAGCAGATGAAGGTCTGTGTTGTATGTTTTACTGATTACTCCTGACAAATTGCAGAGACCCAGATCTTCCAGCAGATTATGCAGCATCAGATCTGGGTCTCTGCAGTTTGCATTTGAACTTGGACTTATAAGTGACTATATTTGACAAGAACTTCTCACCATGTTTGCCATAAAGACAGTTCAGTTTCACAGCATTTGTCTTGTGAAGGCAAATGTTATTTGGATCTCTCACATGTAAAAGAGATTTTGGAAATTGAAATTTTGACTTGACATTGAATCAATGAAATTATTTTGTGCAGATTTTCTGCTTAGAAAATTAAATTGTAATACTTATAATTGTAATAATTGTAATTGTAATAATTATAATTGTAATACTTGTAATTGTAATAATTATAATTGTAATAATTGTAATTGTAATAACTGTCATTGTAGTAATTATAATTGTAATTGTAATAATTGTAATCAAAAGGAGGATTGCACTCATCATCCAGAAGAGTCTATAGCCAGGCAACAGTGCTTTTGAAATTTCAAAGATGTGATATCGTTTTAAGATTGTGAAATAAGCCTTGAATGTGATCCACATACATTATTTGTGAAGGGATCAAGATTTATGCCAAATTTACATAATTTTTCCAGAGTGTCTACAAAAAGCAGCAGAACAGCAATGTTTTCTTCAAAGCCAACAGAGAGAAAGTTTTCCAGGAGGCAAAAAGTACGTACCATTGCAAAAAAGTTCCTTTCCGATAAATTGCCTTTTGCTTAAATGCAGGTCAATATATTTTAAGCTGCTAAGAATTATATATCTGTTTACATGGAAATTCAGTCCTGATCTGGCCCAGGTGAATATAATCATTGCTGGAGACTGTTTCATTGAAACTTTTTTAACTTGCAGGGCAGGAAAAAAATATACTTGATGCCCAGCAACAAGGGATAGTAAAACTGAATTTGACTGGGCAAATGCAATTCCACATAACCTTGAAATTTAATATAGAATATGAATGAAAAGTTTGAAATATTCCGTAGGGTTAAGAACATCTATTACAGGCAAAAAGCATATCTTCAGGTTTTAAAAAGCCAAACACCAAATTTATCTATAAGCTCGTGCCTATGACAGTGAGGAATTTTTTCCTATCCATCGTTTTATGATAAGCCCTGTAAGAAATGGCTGCCTGTGTTTTTATTGACTAAGAAGATGTTACATTGTTACATGGAGTTTGTGTTTTAGAGTTAAAGCCATAGTTTTTGTTTCATAAACATACAAGTTTAAAACATAAGTGCAAGAAATTTAGTTAGAGCATAAACTTGTAAACTTGTCATTTTAAAAGAATGACAGAATGAAAATTTAAAATACTCAAAACAGAGTTCTAAAAAAATATCTTATAGCTGATGTTTAAACTCCATAAAGCATTTAAAAATCAACTTGAGGTTTTAAGACCTCTCTTTGGTTTATATATAGAATTACCTTCTTTCATGTCACAATTTTAAGTGCATAAAAGAGTTAACAGTTAAGAATTGCAAGTTTACGGGGCATGAAACATTTTGGAACAGTCTGCATGGCATGCCAGGATTCAAGATTTTCATAAATCTGTACAGACACTTTATTTTTCCATAATATTCCTATATAAATTCCTGGGTAAGTAATGGGAAATTATACTTGCCCAGGAAATGGATACTTTTCCAAGGCTACTAAGGACTGAACTTTTTTCGTTACTTTGTCATTTTCATAGTATTGTAATGTTCATGTTAATTGCAGTTTAGGCTTCTTAATTGGGTCAATTATATTTCACTGCATAAATGAGAAAGTTTTTTTTTCCAATTCTTGAAAATGAAAATTTGATCCATTTATATGATAGTTAAGGTCAGCCTGAAGTTCAAAATGTGGGAATTACATTTGATAAATCTTAGAAGAGAAGTCAGTTGCACACTGCCATCCAACTTTAGAGTCTCTTTTTTTTTCCATGTAGAAAATTTAGAAGACCTGATCAAGGAATACAAGCAGTTAGAGGCCACATCAGAAGGAATCCAAGGGGAGACAACTTCCTTGGAGATGTCTAACCCAGTGGAACAAGATGGTTGACTGTCACAGATGGTAATCTTCTCGTGGTGCTACTAGGTGATCCTTGTTAGAGTCTATTCACAACCAGGGGAAAGAGACAGTTATAACAGAAGCAAGTGTGTCAGTGATCAGACAATAAAACATTTCATCAGCCGAAAGATTAAGATACATCGGCAGCTTAGCGGACATTATGAGAATGTTTACCTGTTAACACTCACACACTTGAAAACAGTGTATGTATATCTTGTCACACACAAACTAGAAATCCTTGTCAGAAAGGATCAAAGGGGAGACAACTCCCTTGGAGATATCTGACCCTATGAAACAAGATGGTTTATCAAATAAGCAGAGTAACTAATGATTCATATTATTTTGTCAAGAGATGTATTTATTAAGTGTACCCACATTGTAAAAAGTTTAGAAGTATGCCTGAAAATAGGCCCGAGATATCCGTCTATTTATCTAATATAGACTTGTTCTAGCCTGCCAAAGTTAATATGGTTATTTTACATTGGGTAGTACAATATGGGTTTTAGTTGCACAAGTCAATACGGTATCAAGTCTCTTCTGGTCAAGACAAATATGGTGTGATCCATTACAGGTTTTCTATACAACATTGATGAATACAGTAGAAACCCATATTGTACTACTCAGCAGTCAGTGTAAAATTACTTTTTGTTTTACATCGTTTACTTTTTTTATGATAATCTGTAAATGTGACTTTAAGGTAAATCAGTACTTACTAACTTTAGAAAAAGCACCATATAATTCTGTTAATAGGCTTGTTAAAATCATCATTTAACCCACTTTTCAACTGAATCAGAAAAAACAAAAGATGAAGCAATTATGCTGTTTTTGTTGTTGGGTTTAATGCCATTTGTCAGCATAAGATTAGCTATAGATGGTGGCCAGTATAAATGGTGGAGGAAGAACCCGGGAAATCCCCAGAAAGAACCACTGACCCATAAGAAGCTACTGGCAAGCTTTCTCACGTACCCACATTGGCTGAGCTCGAGACTCAAACCCATGCAGACAGAGGTGTGATGGCAGTGATCCATAACAGTGAGCGCTTTAGACCACTTGGCCACTGAGGGAATTATGAAGATAGCTATTTATCAAATGATGAACAAAATAACAATATGTGAAAAATAATGGAACAGTATCACATTTGATGCAAGACATTACTGTTTTAAATTTCAAATACTATATCCTAGGAAAAAGAAATTGGCAAGGAAAAATTGTACGCTTGTAATAGTTTCTAAACTGAAGGATACTGTTCATGTGTATTGCCAATAATTGTGAAAAAACTATATTTACTTTACAGTATGGTTTCAATAATCATATTAGTCGGTGGATATATTAAGGATATTACAGTTAACATAATAAAAGTTCAAAATAAAAATGCTTAATTAATTACCAGTTACCAACATATAATTGAAAAAAAAAATTTTCTGAACAGCACACTATTAGGAATTATGAGCTGGATAAACAAGATATAACAGATCTTAACTGACAAAAGTTTTCAAATCATACATATATAAACCAAAGTCAGATCAGTACATTTCAGTATCAGCTGCAACTTCTTATTTAGATTTTTTTAAAAAATATTATTGATAAAATGCAGTCTCTTGTGTGTTAACGATCTTGTGTGTTAATGATCTTGTGTTGACAGTCACAAACTAAATATGCATGACCATGGATTCTTCCCATTGGATTTTAAAATTTAACAAGCACCAAAATCATCTATATATCTGTACTAAGCAACAAAACTTCTTGGATTTTATCATACAAAAAGTCAAACAGTTATAGCTATAACCTTGTATACTTTTCTCATAGTTGAGTCAGACTGCAAAGATCCAGATCTGCCATTGCATAATGCACTGGTAGATCTGGGTCTATGCTTTTTATTAGGAATTATTAACATGATAGACAAGATAAACTCTGATCTGATGGTGCATTTTGCAGCAGGAGATAGGGTCTTTGTTGTTTGCAGTTGGACTCAGCTTATAAGTGACTATATATGGCATTGAAGTGTATAATGCCCAAAATATTTTTAAAAAGTCACAGTGCATTAGCTACTTATTGTTTGATCGTTTGATTATCAGTCCCAGTTTTCCTTTCTCATGTGATTCAAAGTTCTCTGTTTAAGGAGATCTTCTACTTCATCAATATCAATGTAATTAACAACACAATATTCAAGCTCATTTTGTAATGTCATTGGTCTAGGATTGGTGATTGAGCTGTTGCAACTGCTGTGGTTTTGGGCATTGTATGTGTACTACTAGATTGCTCGAGTGAATTTGAAGTTGATGCAGCTTCAGAGATGTTCATGCATGTAGAAGGACAAACAAGTATATTTTACATTTGCCTTTTTTTTCCATTTTACACTGTTGGAATAAAAAAAGTCAAACTTTGGCTGTTTATGTGTCCTGTCAATTGACAGATGCCTCTCTCAGTCACTTAATGGTGGTATTGTATCCTTTATGATTTGTTTCTCTCCTAGCGATGTTACATTATGTAGCCTTGTTCTTTATTAAGTGCCAAAGTGAGTGGATGCCAAGAGGGGTTTGCCATTGTTCAAATGATGGCCTGTGTGTTTAGTAGTAAGGCAAGTCTTTCTTTTACACAGCTAGCAGTCTCCAGCAAAAATAATGGTAAAAGTTTATACATTCTCACTTTTTTGCTATGTCAGAAAAAAAAAGTTAAAACATTACATTTTTAATAAATAATGTTTTAATAATAAATGTATCTTGAAGAATTGAAATTTTGGAAAATTACAAAAACAAATTTTATTTTTCCTGTAGTTTTAATTTCATTCAGATTGTGTATTAACTCCTGTTGAATTGAATAATAACTGAAATTCATGTTAACATTTTCACATGTATAGTAATTACAAGTAAGAAATAAATACATACAAACATGTACCAGTTGGTATTCTCTAGTGAGAGGTTAACTGGGAATCTCTCAGACAGGTCTTGAGTTTCAAAAAGTTTTGCATTGAATGGTCTGTCCTCTGCCTCCTTATGTTGCCATTGTATATGTCTCTCAGATATATTGCCTAAATTACATTTATTATATAAGTAATAAATATAGTGAACTAACTTTCGACATTGTCCATTGTTCATATCAGCTGTCATGTATCAATTATGTACATGACACTAAAAATTATTACAATCTGATGTAGTTTATGTTTTAATTATACATAATGAATATTTCAATATCAAATCTTCCTGTATAGCTGCTTATTTTGTAAATCAATATCTAAAATAACTTATTTCAACTAAATTGTATGCAATTACTGATACTTTAACTGTGTTACTCCTTTGTTCACCACTGACCCCCACACCACACCATAGTTCATGATGCTCAACCCAAACCTGGTTTCCAAAGAGTTTGTTCCTCAACCACAAGACAGGGTTGCATCTAGGATGTGGGATTGTGAATATCACCCCCACCCCACCCCCCAAATATTTTTTAAGATTTCCCACAAAAAAGATTTCAATTCTATGCAGGCAAAGTCATGCAAAATAAAGAATTGTGCATTTTTCTTTATGAAGAATGTGCTATTACTTATATTTTTTTAAATTTTAATGTCAAAAATCTGCAGCCCATGGTTTGATTCTTCAGTGGTATTTGTGTAAAGAAAATAGTCATTAGAAAACACATGGCTTGGATTTAAGTTTTAATACTATACTGTAATATGCAGAACACATCATATGTATTTAGTGTTATACTGTAATATACAGAATATTTGTATTTAATGTTATACTGTAATATACAGAATATTTTATATGTATTTAGTGTTATACTGTAATATACAGAACACTTGGTATGTATTTAGTATTATACTGTAATACACAGAATACATGTATTTAGTGTTATCCTCTAATATACAGAACACTTGATATGTATTTAGTGTTATACTGTAATATACAGAACACATCATATGTATTTAGTCTTATACTGTAATATACAGAATATTTGTATTTAATGTTATACTGTAATATACAGAATATTTTATATGTATTTAGTGTTATACTGTAATATACAGAACACATCATATGTATTTAGTCTTATACTGTAATATACAGAATATTTGTATTTAATGTTATACTGTAATATACAGAATATTTTATATGTATTTAGTGTTATACTGTAATATACAGAACACTTGGTATGTATTTAGTATTATACTGTAATACACAGAATACATGTATTTAGTGTTATCCTCTAATATACAGAACACTTGATATGTATTTAGTGTTATATTTGTTATGAGTCTATGCTCTTAAAATAAGTAACATAAAAGAGTGAAGACAACAAGCTTTGTAAAATTTAACAAATAATTTATTTCCCTAGAATACCAAGTGAAAATTAAGAAAAAAGAACTTACGGTTTTACGAATTAAATCCAAAAATAATCCAAGAATTAAAAATAGAAGTCCTAGTAATAAAAAGTCCTGAATGAAACTGAGTTCAAGTCCCGATGAAATCCGAATGGAAGACGGTGATGTCTGTTGTGGTCAGCAAAGTCCTGATGTGTCGACAGTCTCTTGTTGAATCACAGAAAATATTATTCCAGTTTCGAATTCAGTATAAATTCCAGTGAATGTCTTTCTCCAAGAATTATATCAGAGCACTTATGTATTTCCAGGGAAAGAATCACTTGAATTCAGTAATTTGAAGAAAATAAAAATTCAACCCAAACTGGTCGCAACATAATAGCAACTTAACGTGTCAGTTGTTTGGAGCCCAACTAACAAACCTCTATCAAAAACAACAGTTATACAACTTAGTAGGATGCAAAACAGATTCCCAGATGAGGGTCAGAAGTTCATCCCCCTGGAAAAAATAGAAGCCTGTTATCAATTTATTCATGCTACTTGTCACGATGTCCGTGTATGACCTTGATTCAACTTAACTATTCTTACTCCAAGAAAGAAAAAAAAATAAAATAAAAAAAGTTGTTTACCAAAACTGTCACTGATTTTGGAACAAGGTCAGAAACTAGATACTATGTTTCTGTTATTAGTTGTTTACAAAATTAAACATAAAATCAGTTCTGGACACTGTCAAATCCAGTAAACAATGCTACATTACAATAGCATGTAATGACATTTAAAAAAATTTAAAACTAACAAACAATTTAATTAA
>JAECUM010043387.1:0-36225 GCA_016617855.1 Megalonaias nervosa
AGGTCATGGGTTTGAACCCCAGCTGAGTCATACTAAATACTTATAAAAATGGTACTAGCAGTTGCCTCACTTGCTGCTCAGCATTAAGAGGCTGGTGTCAGGATAGTGTGACTGGGTTCGACATGATGACACATGTCTATGGCATGATGCCTCAGTGCTCGACATCACTATAAAGTGCCACGCTGTAGATATCGTAGAGATATGACACAAAATGTTAAAACTACTTTAACCATCCAACCACACACACATGCAAACGTGCCTTCAACTGCAGTATTGTGTCTTTAATCAAAGTAACAGGCTCCTGAAATGTGTCATTTTCTCGCTAAAATCTCCTGGAAAATAAACAGCATTTTGGTGCAGGAATCCTGTAATTTACATGATCAGGTTTATTAACATCTCAGTTTCAATCATTAACTACTTATTGTATATACTCACACTAAGTGTAGTCCAACTGCATGCAAGATAGACCTTGATCTGCCATCACATAATGTGCTAGCAGTTCAGGGTCTATGTTGTTTGTTCTACTGATTACTCTTGACAAACTGGGTGTTTACAGTTTGTAGTTGGACTCGACTTACAAGTCACAGGACTTGTCCTTTTTAAGACGTTTTATCGGTGGAAATATTTGGATTGGACACAATGCCCCATAAAATTTCTTGTACCTTATGCCAACATATTTTTGAAATGGTAATAAATGTGATGGGCTGCACAAACTTTCAATATTATGTAATTCATAAACTGTTCAAATGACTTAATTGTCATTCTCTTCCAGGTTAAAACCATTGCCTCAATTGTAAAATACTTGTTGACTTAGTCACAGGAGACACATATGATCTTATATGTTTATAACTGCAATACAGTTTCTCTTAGAGTTTGGAGGTGGGTGGTGCAGTTAGGACAACGGCAGATTATTTTCAATTTTGTCATGATACCCCAGGTGAGAGGTTCAAAAATATTCAAACTGAATAAGGAATCTAAAATCTCAAAGCTAAGGGTTATTTTGATATGTTAATGCTGAGGCTGGTTATCTACTAAAAGAGAGCCATTTTTCAACCTTCCTTTCAATTCATATTGCATGAAGAAAGTTATTCATACTAGAGTTCAAGATTGATGTAATTCAAATTCTGATATCTTACAAATTCTGATTCTTTGTTCATTAGGGCTGGAAGCTCCTTCAGCAGATGTCACAGAAACAACAACAGACATGGGTACGAAATGTTTATATTTACTTTTGATATATCTTGACAAATGAATGGAATTTTTAATGATTTACCACATATACAATACAATTGCCTTACTTTGGTCACACCAGTCTTTTCACCTGTGGAACAGATTTACCTTGGAAATAATACAATTACTACTGTTACTATATCATTTCCAGTTTAGGCAAGAAGGCATGGCTTTCTGAACAAGAATTTTGAATGGGTAAAGGAGCAGAGATGGCAAGCATTCATAGCAAAGAGGTTGTTTAATCTGTTGATTACGGGTCTGCTTAACTCCTAAAATAACCCTTTTGTCAACCTTCCATTCAATTCATTTTGTAAGAAGATTGTTATTTACACTAGAGATTGAGATAGGTATACCGTATTTGCCTTCCTATAAGTCAATGCTGATTATAAGTGGCATCAGAAAATTCTGTAAATTTTCCATCCTGCCGAGTATAGGATGAGGTCAGATCAATATCTCGGCTTCGTCGTTTTCACTTTGTTTATCATATCTGTAACTCGGTAAATTTTCATGTCAATAACATTAATACAATACAACTAAAAGTACCTGATTTGTTTGAAACGAAGTATTTTAAACAAATTATGTACCTTTAACTACATGGAAGACGTTGACCTGAAAAGTTCTTGTGTTAATTTAATACTGACGATCGTGCAAACATTTTAAAATTATTCTCAGTGTCTACACCTATATTTTTTATTACACAATCTCTTTCCCAGAATGAAATATTTTTTTTTACACTTTAGTTTTCATACTTGTGGAGATTTTATTTTTACATACGAAAATTACATGACATAATCCATGTATAAGTTGATTCGGAGTATAAGACATAACCAAGATTTGCTGATTAAAAAGGATTGACCTGTAGGCCAGCAAATATGGTAATACAAATTCTGATATTTTTTTGTTAGGACTGGAAGCTGCATAGGTACTCAATTTGTTTTATTTAATTTTGATATATCTTAATTACAAAATGGAATTTTTAATGAATTATCACACATACTATGAATATTGCATTACTTTGTTCATACCAGTCTATTTATATTGTTCTGTTTTCATAGAACCAAACAATCTACCAGTTTCCTGTGGAACAGATTTACTTTGGAAATACTACAAGGACTACTGTTACTATATCAGTTCCAATTCATTCAGCAAGACATGGCTTTCTGCCCGAGAATTTTGTACGGATAAAAGAGCAGAGCTGGCAAGCATTCACAGCAAAATGGAAAACAATATAAATTTTACAGTAGTAAGAATATTTTCATTATTATTTAGTGTTTACTGTATCACTGAAAACCTAAATAAGTCAATATCTGGCCAAGTAAACCCAGTACGGACTTAATTATGTTTTCATGGAACATGACATATGCATTTTAATTACACTTTCGTTTGCTTTATTATCTATAAAAGTATCATTTGTCAATGGACTAGTGTCATTAAAATAAAACAACTCCTGATATCACTGTAGTTTATTGGCCTAGGGAACCATGCTAGAAATGTTTTGATGTCATAATACATCTGACTGGCATCAAGTCATATCTGGAAATTTCCCAGAGTTGCTGTTGATGGGGATGATAGACAAAATATTAACTTGATTGAAAATTGTTTAGATTAAATAAGAAGTGCAGCTTCATTAATAAGAAGCCAATCTAATTAATGATATGAAATGGTAAAAGTGAGTCATACAAAAACATTACTACATTTCAAAGGGCTAATTACACTGATAAGAAGTATAAATGGTCAGTATTCAAGGCTGCAAGTCTGATATTTGTTATGAAACTATGGAGGTGAAAAAAGAAAAGGCTTAGTAGTACATCCTAATGCCTACATGTTTAGACACAAGATGTTTTGTTAATATCATAATGTAAATCAGTACCAAGACAGTCTGTATTTCTTGGTTTCTGTCACGCTAAATATATGCATTATTTCATTTCTTTTATATGTCCAGCTGAGTGTTTGTTGTAGTGCAGTACATGACAGTGTTTCTCACTGCCCTAAAGTTAAAATTGATTCACGAGGAGAACTTGTGTTTACAGTCAGCACATACTTTACTCTACGGGCATATGTTTGAGGAGAAACATCTGACTCCAATCTCTGTCAAAGGCTACCACTCCATTAAAATGGACACATTCTGGCATCATGGCAGACATAATTTTGGGAATAATAACGGCCTGTGTGATCTCCTAGCCCTTTTGGTCTTCATCGACCAAACTTCCTCACTCTGTTTCCAAATGGAACCAATCCTGGGTTTTAACATGGCTCGATTTCAATCAATTAGAGCCTCTAGCCCACACTTTGCTAAAGTTACTATCAAAAAAAGACATGGTTCCCCATTGCTTTTGCTTCTGCCTGCAGGTAAGCAAGCTGAGAGGGTTCGGTGGTTCACTTGACACAACCAGGCTTTGTAGTTACAAATAGGTTACCTCCTTAGATAATCAAAGTTGTCACTCACTCACTCTCTTCCATAGTCCGGTTAGCAACAACAGCCATGCAAGATCCTGTTCGCCTTCTCAAGCACTACTTGAAATGCACAAAGGTAAGTTGTGACACGTGCAAATGCCTCTTCATTCCAGTGAGAACCAGAGCACAGGAGTTTACTACTCAAGCCCTTGCTTAGTAGCTGAAGTGGGTTGTATTCTCGGCGTACTCTGATGTCTCACCAGATCAGAGTTGTCTCATGAAGTTTACAGTGCAGACGCTTCAAGCCATCTCTGCGAGTCTCATGTTCGAACGTAATGTTTCCAACAGAGATATAATAAAAGCCATCGGATGGCATGCATAGTTGACCTTTTTTAGTTTTTATCTCAAAATCTGGTTGGTCCAGTGGTGGCGGCACAGACGGCCACAAACCCCAACTAGATCAATCAACACAGCCTGTTTGCTTTGCTGGATTCACCAGTGAAATTTTGTAGGCAAGAAGATTTCAATATTCATTTTCTTAACTGTATGTGTCACAGGTTAAATGACCCCAGGCTGTGTTGCTTATGTAATTAGGAGAACGGGTTATCGTTCACATGGGAGCCAACCGTCATTCCCTAGAAAATACCCGAGGTAGAGGTTGGATGTTCTAGCATTCCCTCCGGTTATTACCTAATCTCCTAACATAATGTGATTGAGGAACAAATTCAAAGGAGAAAGCAAATTTTCAATAAATTATATCGCTCCGAGAATACTTACGCAATCACATTACTTAAAAACCTTCCCAAGAACCTCACCATTGGAGCATTCTTATTGGTATATCGCTCAGCTAAATCCTAGCAACACCTGGTGGTGACAAGGAGAGATAATGGGCAAAAAGTTATTGTCCTTTGCCTATATGAACTAGACAATTCAAGACAATTTTCGTCTTTTAGTAGGGCTGGATTTGCAAGGTAGCAGGCTAATAGTCCTAGCGTAATGTGATTGGGTAAGTATTCCCTGAGAAACATAATTTACTTAAAAATGTGCTATCTCCCTGAAAAGTAAACTTTCACCACAGCAAAATGATTCCAAAATTACTGAAAAGTTTTACTGTAAATGCAAACACCATTAAGAAATGAAGGGCTCAGTGTGAAACTGCAACGCGATACCTTCATAATATTTACACATATTGCATCCACCTTGCATATAGTACCAGTGTAAAAAACAAATCGGTTTCCTTTGCAACATTTTCTAAAATGACAACATGAATGCAGATTAGGTATAAATTATTAATAAATGATGCACACCAAATATTAAGCAATGCTAAGCTTCAGTGCTTGTTAAAGATAGAAAATGCACTCAGATTGATTCACAAGGTGTGAATCTGCATGTAATTGACTGAAGTTTTACTTGACCCCTCCAATTTGTATCTGGTCAGGATGAGAGGATAAGTGATTTTCTTGAGCTCTGCACATGGATCTCTTTCTCACTTGTATTAACAGATTCTCTTTGACTGTGCTAAGCCAACGTTTGCAGAAACATCTTCATCCATTCACTAGAGAAATCATACTCCAGCTAGGTGACACAGCTATAGGTAGGATAACCAGCATTTCCACCTCCCCTTACTTATTCCTGCTTTTAATTTGGTGAGGTAACATATCTGACGTAGAAAGCTCAATTTTAGCAAAGTATGTTTCTTTCATAATGCTTATTTATCTCTCCCACCCTTCCCCACAGCTCAAGTCAGGTATACCTAGCAGGTAGAAAGTAAAACTAACCTGTAAAAGTTGATTTCCTTCTTTTATATGATATTTATAGACAGAAGGCATGTTTTTGTCTTTCAGCAAGGCCTGGAATCAGAGGTAGCAGAGAGTAAACCTAACGTTATTGTGATCAGGTAAGTATTATTCGAGAAACATAATTATTTAATCTATCCTGTAAACAAATCTCTGTTAATGGCTGTATGTTCTTCCTAATTTGAAAGTATGCATGCAGTCTTTGATGAAAGTTGATCAAACATAAAGATTGTCAGATGCCATGACTGTCATACATATATCTTTATCTCAGGTTAGTCTACTAGATTCACAAGCCTGGATTGGAAATGGTGATTTTCGACATGATGAAAATTATGTGTAAGTCGGTAATATATATATATATATATATATATATATATATATATATATATATATATATATATATATATATATATATATATATATATATATATATATATATATATATATATATATATATATATATATATCAACATTTCCTTTCTTTTGTTTTTCTTACTATAAGCAATATCTCTTACCAAAATGTTTTATAATTGGTCAGGACACACAAGTATCCATCATGTTTCATGACTTACTGCGTAATATATCACCTAATTTATTTAAGCTACTTTTTAGTATATATTCAGATATGATGAGTCAAAACTCTAAAATATATTTAAAGATTGATTCCAATTCTGCTGCGGGCATAGTAGTATACATGCCATCACCTTTTTATTCTTAGGTGGTCTGACGAAACTGCAGTCAATTTCATCATTTGGGGTTATAATCAACCAGATGATGATGTAAATTCCAGAGCAACATGTATAACTATGAGTTCTAGTGCAGGTGAGTTCAAATCTGATTAAAACAGTTTAAGAGACATTGTACGTCTTAAGATGAGGGCAGAAAATCAGTGTAATTTTCCTTATTTTTCCTTTATATTAAGTAATCTGTAAATCATATTTAGCACATTGCTTACATTATTTGGGTGTAAATATCATGTTCAATCATTTTTGCTTTATTATTGAAGTGTATTTCCAAGATTTCGACCGTGTTTTCGGTTTATCTCTAAGAATCATTACCATGCATGAACTTCCAATAACTTTTTTTCATGTCTGTGCAAAATTCCTCCTATATTGCAATATGAAAAAGTATTTTCAAATCATTTCACAATAAACAGAAGCACTGATGTTCTTGTTAACTGTAGGTACTTGGCATGTTAATGACTGTCAGATAAAATTGCCGTTTGTGTGCAAGAGACGCTACAATAAAGTGACACCACCGGAAGCTGGAGGTTGTCCGCCAGAATTCATGTTTGGTAAGTGCTTAGAAGAGTAGTTTTAGAAATTGTGACAGAGAAAATATACAAAAGGAATTTGGACCTTGATTCTCTTTGGAAGAGACAAATATAAATTAGAAATTATGGCTTAGCCAGAGCTCTTTTCTCATGGTAGTTTCGTGAAATTTTGGTGAAAAATGGATGTATCTAAACTATTTCAAACTACACCCACCTACCCCAAACATAAAAACAACAAAATAGAACCCCAAATCATTTACCATTGATTTTGTTTTTAATTCTTTTTTCCAAAGGGCTGGTGTTATGCATATTTGATTTGTACTGTGTGTAGCATTTATTTTGTAAACAATATTACATAGCTATATATGTTACTGTATGTTATATATATATATATATATATATATATATATATATATATATATATATATATATATATATATATACTCTATCTATACCATATATATATATATATATATATATATATATATATATATATATATATATATATATTGAGATGATTACAATTTGAGGTAAACATGTTTACAAATGTTGAGTTCAAGGTGTATTTTTCTTAGAATTTAAAGAATGTTCCATAAACAAGTTATTCACAAATTTGATGCGAAATTGACCCTTATCCTGGCTTTGTTTTTGTATCTTAGTCTTTTATTTTTATATTGCTTACCTCAAAATTACTCATTCCTTTCCAATGTTCCAAAGTGGAATCAGTCTTATTGTTGTGTTCAGTTTTTATTTCAGAGGATTTATTTATTAAATTATTCACTGTAATTATAAAGTCGTCAGTATTTTCTGACTTAATCACTTATCTGTATTATTGTGAATTCATTCAAGGACATTTATGATTATATCATTGTGATACATCATAGCAGATTTCAGGCTATTTGCACAACATAATGTTCTACATTTGAATCCTCTCGGAACACCACTGAATTCATTCGGAACTCTAAACATTTGGATTTGTGATAGAGCTTTTAGAACTATTTGGGATTTAATTCACAATACTTTAAGTTCTTATTACATTTTCACTTTATATTCTAGGGAAATAAATTATAAGTTTCTGAAGTTTACAAACATGTTGGTTTTGTGTTACTTAGTTTAAGACCATAGAGTCGTAACAGCTTTTTCTAATACTTGGAATTGAAAATATCTTGTTATATGGTTTTCTTACTCAAACATTCTCTCTGATTTTGGTTACGTTTATCACGATTTACATTAGGGTAACAATTCTATTGATGAGATAATGTGACTTTCCTTTTAAAAACTGTACACGTAAAGTACACTTAATATTTATCGCATATTTTGTCTCCAAGCGTAAGTCATTCATACTCATTCATGTATGCATTTTATTTCAACACTCTTTAGATGATGATGTTCACTTAGCACGATTGCTAACAGGCACTTACAGTGAACAAAAATAAGTTCAGTGTTTATTTTTTTTAAATAAAGTTACTTCAGACCTTGTTGACATTCAAGGCGGTTTGTTCTTAAATCAAAATATTTTATTTCCAACAGAACTCAGTGTATTAAATGTTTCTTCAGCTATTTTCCAAATTATTATTTTGCTTCATTTGTATCAATGGCATTCCATAGTTAATTTTAAGGAGTTTTCCATAAGGTCATGATCTCAAATATGGTTCTTTACTTTGGTATGACCCATTGAAAGACTGATAATGAGACAGTGGCTTTGTGATTTCCAATTAGTGTCCTATTTATCTGCTATTGTAATTGTCATGTGCATTATTTGTTGTAGGAAACAAATGCTTTTTGATAAGATCAGCAGTCAGGTATGATTTTGGTACAGCTAGGAACACGTGCATCAAGTATAGAGCAGGCTTCAACCTTGAAAGCATTAATTCTTGGATTGAACAAAGTAAGATGTGAAGACATGACCAAGTATAAATTATATTCATACAGTTTGCTTTTTATATTATTATAACATCACTTAAAAAATTAAATAACGCAAGTTATCTTGAGGTGGCAAAATTATGTCAATTATATGATTTAATTTTTTGATACAGACCCATCATGACAAACAATTAGATATTTACCATTGTCATTGAGGAATCCCACGTCCTGAATATTGAATGTTGAGAAAGCAAATACATTGTTTTCAGGCATGTACATTAGTTGTTATTACGTCAGATTATATCCCATTTAACCTATATAGAATTCTCTAAATGTCAAATAAAAACTGGAATCTGAATACACCTCTTGAATGTTTGCCTTGTTGAATTAAAAATGAATGTGGAATAACCCCCCCCCCCAAAAAAAAAAATTTAAAAAAATTGATTATGCACTAGAACACGAACATTAGGCCTATGCAGATCGACAGCGAGCAGCCTATTGTAATGCAAACAGTCCTCTTCACATTGCTGTTGCTACACAATAAGGAGCGTTATTATAGAAGAAAATTAAGAAATCTCTCATATGAAAATATTGTCAACATATGCTGGTATCCAAACAGACATAAAGTTATCAAGCCACAGAATTCTTCTACATCAAATAATGCCAATATCTGGCTTCCAAAAATTAAATGAGATTCACCAGTGCCGTATGAATCCAAACCAGCAACTACACATATCTTCCATACTCAGCAACATCTCCAGATTCAGTGCAATTGCTGTATAGTGTAATCATCCTTTAGTATCCAACAACTGAAATACTATTTAGTCTGCCATGTACAACATATTATCTTGGCGATTATCGATGGTTGAATCGACACACTTGTAAGTGGAAACTGCTCCAGCTGACCTGGCCTGAAAGAACTATGTAGTTGTCAAGGGACTATGACCATGAATTATTAAATGGAAACGTTAAAAGGGCTGTCCCAGTAAAACATACCTGGGACCCAGGGAAGACGCTTTTAAGGTGGGGTACTCACCCGTAGATGCAATTAGAATTTTCTTATAATTTTAATATGAACTGTGTGAAATCAAAAAGAACCTGGCATATCATTTTTAAAAATTGCCTTCCCGGGCACCATGTATGATTAAATGGAAGATCCCTAAGTTAATATAATTTGTTGAAAAACTTAATAAATTTATTTAACTTTCCTGTTATTTCTATCTAATTCAGATATATATAATTTGATCAGACAATGACAAGAATGGAACATTAACTTGCTGCTGTATGCATTTATAACAGTAACTGCTCCCTTTGACTTGAGTTTATTAGTATTTGTTTATGCATTATTGCATTTGAATTTTATATCATTTCACCAGTAATTACTTTTTTTATTTTGGATTGAAAGTGTAAATACCTAACTCATTAAAACACTATCCCAGTATAACAACAACGAACAACAATAGTGTTTGGCTCAATGCTTGCATTTGGTGAGGATATTTCTTTAAATTTCAGAAATAATGCTTTGAAAATAACTGTAAAAATTTAATTGTGCTTTGCTTTGATGTAAGCTACCTTAAATAAGTACTATTTGCACAGCTGTGGTAATCATGCTAATATTTTGGAGTAAAATGAAATTAACAGCAAATACTGGCAGAGTGTCTGGCCTAAATTCCCTCTTTATCCAAGTTAGTGTCAGGGTTTTAACGATTAACTGGCCTAGATTGCTGTTATATCTGCAATAACATGTCACGCCATGCCAAAGAGCACGATCTGTTACTCCTAAACCCAGGACACAGTCGTGTTTTGAAAAACACGATTTGCAGTAAGATTTGAAAAAAGAAAAGAAAAAACACCATTTCACTATATGTCTGTTACATGTAGCATGTATTAATGGTACAAAGACCTGAGCTCACGTAAACTATCCTTTGGTAAGTTTAAATAACAAAAACTAAAAGGCGAGAAGGTCAGGTATAAACCATCATTTCAGATACTACTTAATTGGCTGACAAAGCTAGTGTGATGTGTTTGAAGACTACAGTGAATGAGCCCAATGTGCTAATTTGCATAGGTAATGATCATGATGTGGAACAACCCAATATAGGTAAACCAAAGATATTATAGAGGTGTGTTGGAGAACAAAATTTATTACATATTGCCCTGAATGAGAATATTTAAGCCATCTGGATTAAAAATTATTGAGAAGACTTTGAAGAGCGGAAATGTTTCGTTGAAGCTGGATTTTATTCTTAGATAAAACACAAGGCATGATTATTTCATTTGTTGGGATAGTGTTGAAGTGTGAGTCATTTTTAAAGGTGATTCAGGAAGCTATTATCTGTCAGCAAAGCAAGCAAAGTCCAGCAAAAATAAATTTCAGAAATTCCTGTTCGACAGAGTTTTACATTGTGAAGCACACCAGCAAAGATAAAGGGAGGGGTAATTCTTTGCACAGACTGCAAACAACATATTGAAATATGTCATTCGTGTGTGTACGATGTCTGTCGAAATAGGAGGAACACCGGTAACATATTCGACACACTGAACTGAACGTTCAAATTAGTTCTCTTTATTATTATTCATTATCTTAATCATCTCAAAATACCATTAAATGACATATGCTTTCAGGATGATTTTAGCCATGAAATACGTTGATTGAAAGACAATAATAAGCACACGCTCATGTTTGCAGTTAATATGTGTGGATAATGCATTACCACCCATACTGGACAGAGGCATTCATTCTACTATTGTTTTACCTGTAAACTTGAAAATATTATGCACCCTTCCTGCAGTAAAATGATCAGTTTTAAATGGGATGTACATTCATTTTCTATAAAGTTAAGCATATCTTGTGATCAGACTGCATCAGATACGGATTTGACAATGCTAACATTATGGTCATCCAGAACAACTTGGTTCTTATCAGGATTCGCTAAGATAATCCAGCAGAGAAGTTTGAACAGCAGTAGAGAAACTTGGTCTTGTTTTTATTTAATGTAAATGTGGTTGTGATTGTGGGAGTGTTTGCACGTATGTGTATTGTTATGAGTTTATTCTCTAAAAATAAGTAACAGTAAAGAGTGAGGAGCAGCAACCGTTTGAAAAATTCATAAATAATTTAATTCTCAAGAATACAAAGTGAAAATATAATAACAAGAAATTTATGCTATTGTGAATCAACTCCCAAATAATCCTAGAATTACAGAGACATGTCCTATAATTTAAAGTTCTGAATATAATTTAGTAGAAATCCAAAATTGAATCCAACGTTGAAAGTGTTGATGTGTCTGTGGTATCTTTTAAAGTATTGATGTGTCAACAGTCTTTGATTGAATCACATTAATTTAATTTCAGGTTGAATTCACTATAAATCCAAGTCTCAATTGTCAAGAAGGGTATCAGAGCACGTTTGTATCTCCAGAGAATCACTTGAATCAAATAATTTGAAAAAATAAATTCCAGTCCAAAAGAAATTCTGGTCAAAACAATAATACAACTTGATTCTTAAAGCATGAATGACAGAGTTTCAATATTAAAAAAAAAGAAACGTTAGTTATATGACAATCTAAAATGCAAAATAAAGCTCCGAATGAATGTCAAACTTGCATTATTCATGAACAATGGAAAGTTTGTTACCACACATCATGTTATGGAAATCACGATGTCCAAGTATAACTATATAACAAAAATTACAATGTCCTTGACACAGCTTAAGTGAATGATTTTCACTCTGTGACAAAAAAAAATTGTTCACCAAAACTGTCACTGATGATGGATAAGGTCAGCTACTAGATGCAATGTTTAATTATGCACAGCTATTAATGAAAATAAAAAGTTTAAAAACCAAAACTAACAAACAAACAAAGCAGATTGAATATACTTAACGGTAATTGAATGGTGATGTAAGTCTACGAACTATTTTGTTCTTTGTAAGTGTTTTTAACGCTTTGAAGAAGACAAACAAGTTATTTTGTTTATTCATATTTTATATCCCAATCATTTTCTACAGACTTATATAAAAGTTCATTTATTTTCAACTGAATAACATAGCCTTTCTTTGGTCACACACACTGACCCCCGTCACTTTGTGACCTCAAAACACACCTGTTGGGTCTTACACCCCCAACACTGAGAATATGGCAGGTATGAGTGCTGTCAGAAAAAGGAAATTCCCATATGAATGAATCTTACTATGCTTTTGATAAATGGTATAGTCAAATAATAGGCAAAACTCAACCCATATAATTTGTACAATAGACTCAGCTGGCAGATATAAGCTAGAGTTTTTGCAGTTCAGGGATGAGGGTAATGTGAGCAACAAAAAATAGCAATACTCTTTCAGTATAATTAGTATTCATGGGGGTTGCAACACCCAATTATCGCAATTGACATACTGCTTAATATTTCTCTCTCTCTCTCTCTCTCTCTCTCTCTCTCTCTCTCTCTCTCTCTCTCTCTCTCAATGTATATTTATCTATACAGTGGAACATCTCAAGATTGTTATCCCTTGATATGAAGTAAAGGTTTCAGTTTTGAGGGATTTCGGTTTGGATAAAATGATTCTAGTTGGTTAAAATGAGAATATATTCAAAAGTCAGTTGAATAAGGATTATTTAAGTGCATAATTTTGGACGTAGCCAGATGATTGGTAGAAAAAACATAATCTCCTTTGATTTTTCACAACAGCTGACACTATACTTCAGACAGTTAACTTTGAAAACTGTCAGTTCAGCCAGGTATACTGACTACTAATAAGCTTATTGTTTACACTTGTTGTAATGTATGCCTTTTCAGGTGACTGACTTTGGCTAACTTCAGGCATGGTCATGGCAGTTTCAGGACTTTCTGACCTACGAACAGAGATCTCACAGCTACCTGGCCCCATTTTGAGTACAAGTTTCTTGTAATTGGTTTGAGAGTAAAAATGGAATTTAGGACAAACTTTTTCAATTTTCAGTGTAGAGGGGATCAGGTTTACTGAGTAAGCTTTATTTATAGAATAAACTATTCTAGAACAGAAAAATCTTTTAGTGTTATTATTGTTTTTAGTTTGGTTTCAATTTTGATTAGTTTCACTCAATTGACAATGTTTTAAGTTCCCTCTAAATAGGATGTTCTATCAAATGATGTTTCAGGAACATTGCGTGGAAATGTTTTCCGATGGTATATGGAACTACCTTAACTGTGCATCTTTGCGTGGTTTTATATGTCAGGGTCCTAGAGGTATGTATATATGTACAGTGCTATGAGTCTATGCTCTTATAATAAGTAGCAGAAAAGAGGGAAGAAAACAAGCTTTGTACAATTTAACAAATACTTTATTTCCCTAGAATACAACGTGAAAAATTAAGAAAAACTAACTGAAGGTTTTACAAATTAAATCCAAAAATAATCCAAGAATTAAAAAATAGAAGTCCTAGTTATAAAAAGTCCTGAATGAAACTGAGTTCGAGTCCCGATGAAATACGAAAGTGAAGGCGACGACGTCTGTTGTGGTCAGCGAGGTGCTGTTGTGTCAACAGTCTCTTGTGGAATCGCATAAAATATTATTCCAGTTTTGAATTCAGTATAAATTCCAATAAATGTCTCATCCAAGAATTTTGTCAGAGAACTTTTGTATTTCCAGGGAAAATAATCACTTGAGATCAATAATTGGAAAGCAATAAAATTCAAACCAAACTGGTCACAACATATTACAATATAACGTGTCCACTATTTTAAGCCCAACTGAATAAACCTTCTTCAAAAAATCAGTTATATGACTAATTAAGTCGCAAAATAGATACCCGGATGAGGGTCAAATGTTAATTCTTCTGGAGAAAATAGAAGTTTGTTACCAATTAACATATGCTTAGAATTATGTAGTCCAGGTATGTCCTTTACTCAAATTAATGATTCTTACTCTGAGTAAGATGAAATAAAAATAGTAAAAAATGTTGTTTACCAAAACCGTCACTGATGTTGGAACAAGGTCAGCAACTTGATACAATGTTTCTATTATTAGTTGTTTATATCAATGAAATAAAATATGAAAAAAACGTCAATCAGATCAAACAGAACTGAACTCAACTTTTGGACAATATCAAATCCAGTAAACAATGTTACATTACAATAGAATGTAATGGAATTAAAAATGTTAAAACAAACAAACAATTAAATTAAATTTGCATAACAACAGAGTATACGTTATCAACCAGTGAATCTTCAAATAATTAGACTAAGTCTAGAATTCAGAGAAATATGTAGTCAAGTTACAGCCTGAACACCTTGTTGAATTTTCAGATTCAATAACAATCTGTACGGTCAATTCATTTGATATTGTTACCACAAAATTACACTTTAGTCGCCATTGTATTTTTATGAGGTTTGTGGTTTGAAGCAGACTCTAATTTGATTTAATTTAAAATTATACAACCCATAGCCTGGTCAATAAAAATTAATTGCAAGATTTCATCTGCTTATTACATCAATTTAAATTACCAATCATTATTAGGCTATTTCGGATTGGAAAAGTTGAAATATTCATCAGACCTAGTATTTGTAATTAAAACATATGCTTTGTATTTTTATTGGTCTAGATGTTGAAATCTTACTGGATTTCCCACCCACCGACTCTTAACCTCATTCCTACTGTAAACAACCACATTGTTTTATGATTTTCGTTCACCTTTTTGACTTGGTTTGCTTTGTCACCAGTTGTTAGCAGAAATCCATATGGTTGTTTTTCAGTTGTTCTTCAGACAGGTATCATCTTACGCTGCTACCACCAGTCTCTCATTTTGTCTCCCTTGCAACCTGTCCATTTGTTTCACTATCAATTTGCGTTGTTGAGCTAAATGGTGATTTGGCACCTACTTTGATACTTTTTGGGTTTTAGAGCCTTATTTTTAATCCAAGACTAAGAATTGATGCACTTGTCTAGGCTACTTGCATCTTTCTGAACACAATCTTGTCAAGCCTCTTTCTCCTATCATTCTGTGCAGTCAGTATTTTCATGAGCACTTGTTTGGAGTGCATCAACGATGGATATTGTATTTTCTGTTCTACCTCTTCAAAGCCTCTGGCTTTTTCCCTATCTAATCCATTATTCCAAGTTGCACGTGATGATTAGACTGCCAAGGTTTTTTGATTGCTTTGATTGGGTTACTGCCATTTGGTTTTAAGTTTCAAATGTCAATTATACTTTACCCTTCCTCTCATTGTTTCTTTCAGTTTCTCCTCAAGAAGTCATGATAATATAAAACTTATGCTCTCCTGGTTGATTTAATCTGTGCTAAACCGGGAGATTTATGCCTACTTTTTTCTCCGGTTTGCCTTTTTCAATGCTTAGAGTTGCACAATTATTGATTCCAAATTCTTTTTAATATCTGATTTATTATATCTTCTGTCTAATCTAGGGAATTTCTGCATCTTCTAGACCTCTGGCTTTTCTCCAGTCCAGTCCAGTATTCCAAGTTGTACACAATGATTCAGACTGTCAAGTTATTTTGATTACTTTGAGTTATCACCATTTTGCTTTTATGTTTCACATAGTGAATATAATTTACTCAACCTCTCATCATATTTGCTGTTTCTCCAAAATAACTCATTAATATTTAGAGCTGTTATGCTACCCTGGTTGTTTTTTTTCTGTGCTGGCACAGGAACTTCGTAACTACTTTTTATTCCAGTTTGCCACAGTCAATGCCTAGAGTTGCACCATTGATTCAAAATTCTATATTGATGTCAGATTTATTATTTCTGCTGTCAAATCTAGGGAATTTCAGACTTGTATCACCACCAAGGCTTAATATATTCATCTGCAGTGACTTTTGTTTGCGTTTTTTCTTTGGTACAGATTCTTCCTTTGTTGCATTGGGACTCTTGTAGGGCAAGCATGATAAACAGTGTTGAAAGCTATTTTCTTTCTTTAGTGTCACTCTTTTTGATTTTAACATCACTCAGTACATTGCCACAGAGGATGAGTTCTAATCTCAAAGGCAGCACGCTATTGGCCATAATTCTTTGTATATATCTAGATCTGTATTGAACATCTCCAGACATCCAACTATCTACACAACACATATTGCATCCCAGTCCTTGTACAGAAAGAATGTTTTATACTGGTTTTGTTTGTTTTTTTTAATTTTGATAGAACACAACCTTAATTAGCAGAATAATATTATTGATCCTTCTTAGATTTCTGTCTGCTCTGCAACATTATCTGTCAATTCTATCATTTATCATTTTGATGAGTGTATTCAGTTCCTTTTCTATATCCATGGTAATTAAACTTAAATATTTTAATGACACGATCTTTGCTTTGTACTTAGGTTTCCCACAACTGCATTAGCTTCAGGCTGGCATTCCCTGTCAGTCAAACTTGATGATATTCTTACGCACAGTTGTTATGCCAACATCAATTTCAAGGCTAGTAAAAGTAACATGGTAACTAGCCTGCATATTTCCCAGGCAGGTCATCTCCAGCTAGATCTAGCCAGAAAACGTTTAGCTAACGTTTACGTGTTATTTGGAGCATTATGGTAACAATCCCATATATTTCTTGTATAACAAACAAAAACAGTCTGACTTTAGTGTGAACATAATCATTGCATCTGAGACATTGAGGGACAGGTAATAACGTAAGGAAAAGTGTTTGTAATTGTTTGTAATTGATCATTCAAGTTTATACAAATGTTCAAGGCAGGCCCAAAATTCAAAAGGTATGCACTCTAGCCATGTAAAATATTTCAATAATGTGAGTCATGCTACCTATCTTGAACCAGATCTAAGCACAATTTAAATGTAAAAGATCTGTACAATAAACTACAGCACACCGGGATTTAAACGTTATTATCATTATTCTTATTCTTCTTCTTCATCTTCCTCTTCTTATTATTATTATTAATAGTAGTAGTAGTAGTAGTAGTAGTAGTGGTAGTAGTAGTAGTATTAGTAGTAGTATTATATTATTATTATCAGTATTAGTATTAGTATTATTAGTATTATTATTATTATTATTATTATTATTATTATTGTTATTATTATTGTAAAATTTAGTTAATTCTTATGACATTATTTTTTATTGCATTCAATGCCACATATTTCAATTAGATACTGGTGCCTAGCTTTCTATGCAATATACATGTCTGAAATGCTTTATTCCTCATACATGTGAAAATAACCCGACTTTCAAGGTTGTCAACAGATTTGATATTTTGATTAAGTTGATAAAAATTTAATTGGGCAAGAATGAAATGGTGGCAACACTGACAGAACAAAATATCTCAATGTACAATGGCTTGCGTGTATAATATGTATGTGTGCCCTCTGCAAAATGTGTAACTTCAGAATAAAGTTATTAATTTTAAATCCAACATCTTCCATGCTGAGTACAAGCTTGAAAATTTGCAGTTTTCTGAAAACATACAGTATGATCCTAACTGTGTAGACATATCCATCCTTCACTGTTTTTGTCTCTCTCCTACATTTATGCAGTAAGATTTTCTGACTGTTCTTTTTTTTTAAAAAAAAAAAAATAAATTTTGTAAATATGCTGTACTTATACCTAGAGCTGTAAAATGATGTATTCATTACCAAGAACTGTGCATGGCAATATGAAACATTGAAATATTGTTACGTGGGTAAAATAAAAACAAAAATAATTCAACTGGGTAAAATGTCTGCACTGGGTTTAATGGATACAAACTGACCGGGAAATGTTTGGGATTGCGATGTTATTTTTGTATTTCACTTACTTTGAAATTGCCATGGTCGGCAGAACAATGTTTTGCAATCAGTACTCTTGATTAACGGGACATAATAATTGAAAGCTTGAGTAGTTGTGCGAAATTAATGTTTGATACAACATCTTGTATCAGTGGCATAATAATTGCAATGCTCAAGGTCTTATTGCCATGGGTATGGGCATATCCAATACCTATAGCACATTGTTATTGGAATTCATATTGTTTTTATCATCAATAAAATAGTGCAACCATTTGTCATCAGTCTTAAACCCTTCAGTTCATCTATTAATCAATTATAGATTCTTGTTAATATCTCAAGCCAGAAATTCATGGACCTCATCTGGATCGGGATAGGCTTACTTTCCATTCTCGTGTTTTAAGTGTTTCTTGAGGAATTTTGTTCTTTTTCAGGTAACTGTATCATGGTTAGCATCTCTAAGCTACTCTGTTACCCTTTGCAGCCAAGTCTGCACTTTTATTTATATTAGAGACCATCCATTTCATTTTTGGAAGAGGAGGATCCTGTAATTCTTTTAAAAAGATTCAGCCCTGAGGTAGCTTGAAAAAAAATATTTCTGCTCTGATTCAAAGAGATAAGGACATATTATATCTCTTGTATTAGTTGAAAACCTATCTTGAGCAAAACAAAAAATGAAATATATGAAGAAAACCCTAGTCCTCCTCCTTGTCCCAGATTAGTCACTTATTTATAGGGGATACCACAGCTTATTTAATTCCAGCATTTGTGTTTGAACATTTGACCTTTATCAAGTTCTTTACTGACAATAAAACTGTAGTAATTATACCTAGTTGAATTGTGGACTGGTGTCCTGTTATTGCTAGTTTAAGTATGCTTAAGATAACAGAGAGGCAGACCAGTTGCTGTTATTGTTACCATTATTAATGTAATTATGGTTTAGATTCAAATCTCCCCGAGCCTACACCTACCATTCCAACATCAAATTGTCCTGTGGGTTATACAGTGTACTCCGTCATAGAATAGTGCTATAGGATCTTGAATTCATCCCAGTCCTGGAATGAGTCTCTGACTCTGTGTCAGGCAGATGGAGCAACCCTGGCCACCATTGCGGACCTCTACGACATGTACTTCCTAGAAATACTCAGCAGTGCTAAAGTTTCCAGTGAAACCTCACTGTGGATTGGTCTCGCTGATCTTAAGGTATTATTATTTCAGCAATCAACTATTGTAGTCGCTCTTTGGAGAAGGTCTGCAATCCAATATATTGGCTGTGATTTGTGCTCTAAGCTCTGATTTGTGAAAAAAAGATACATAATAATTATGTAAATATCTTAGTCAGGCTGTTCATTGAAATAATTGAGACTTTTCATCTTGAAAACTGAGTTTGATAAGTGTTTACAATATACCACAGAAACGTTCTCTCAGCAGTTCCTCATTTTTTAGCCACAATATTTTACAAAACAATTATAACCATTCCAAAATGGATATTTAGAAACTTGTGCAGCATATTTAGAAATCAATCAATCACATTTGAAAATTCATTTTAAATATATTTCTTTGTACGTTTAAGATCATGGATTAATTTCCAAACAAAAACAAAATCTTATCTGATTATCTGACATATGAAACTGGTTTTCTAACAATTTATTCATCTGGATGTTATCATTGTCTAAATAACATTCATGAAATGATTGGACCCTGAACTAAATCATGCATTTGTTAGATTAATCAGAACGAAGCCACTTTCATTGTCTTTCTAATTAGTAATCGTTTCATATTTAAGAATAATGAATGATTTTCTTCTAACTCTACATACTTTAATTCAGGAAAGAAATTTATTGTCTTGTTTTAGCTGGGTGTTTTAAACATGATGATCCTCAAACTGCAGAGATTTTGTAATAAAATAAATGGAATGTTGCTGTCAATAGCTATAATGATGAGTGTGCCTAATGTGTAGGTCATATCTTTCTTTCTTCCACACAGAGAAGAGGCGTGTTTCAATGGATCAGTGGTGCCGCTGTGACATATACCAAATGGGCTTCTCGAGAACCCAGACTACAAGAAAAAATGTGTGTCGTCATTCATAAAGGCTTCTGGAGCCAAGTTTCCTGTAACATGTCTCATCCAACCATTTGCCAGGCTGTTAGAGGTATGTTGCTTTTTCGTTGTTCTTCAATAAAAATAATGCATGACATCATTATTCTCTTTTTCGAGTATAATGCAGGACACATACTGGGCATAATAAATTTCAAGTTAGGTAAATATTGGAAACATGGGACTAACAATCATTCTACATATCTAGCTTGCTCCGTTTGCCACTCAATGAATACATGTCTTAGACCTAAGGTCTACGGGCTGCAGTATTGGAGGCACAAAAGGGAAGTGAACAGAAGCTCATCTTTGGAACCAGAACACCATTAGTATAGAGTTTGACATTACTTCGGTGAAATATTTACGTTTGAAAGGAATCATACTCCAGATAGCTCATCAGCTACGAAGTGACCCAAGTCATCCTTACCAATGTTAGTACCAGCTCCAACTCCACTCTCACCACCTCAACATGACAAACCCTTTTGGCAGAACTAATAGGTCTGATCCAGATCAAACCAAACCAACTGAGACTCTGTCTTGCACGTCAAAAATACAGACTGATTATGTGGGTCAAATATCCATTAACCCATCTCAACATAAATAACTGAATTATATCATGCCACATAAAATGGCACTGTTCCATCATGACTGGACTCAGCCATATGCCTCAGATCGCAACACGTCATCACTACATTCGATCCTACCCTTTAAGACTAAATATTTCAGGTCTTTGTCTAGTATGCCTATCCTACACACACAATTATAGGACTTTAACGTGAACAGACTTATTTCTTCACAGCGATGCATTCCATTAAATTTAAGTATGAAATTCTATAAGACTCACACTCCAGTTTTTCAAGTGGATACAACAGCAGCAGAAAGTGACAATGCAGCCCTGGGGATGTAAAATCATAATCACTATGCCTAGACTGGAAAGTCGCTTAATGATACGCAACAGATGGTGCTGACCGTCATGACAGAGGGTTCTATATTGGACTTAGTCTTGCTGGCAACCTTTCAGTAAGCAGAACATTATCATCTCTCATCCCAAATCACACAAGAGACTGTTTCTCTTATGGTATGCATCCTAAACAGAGCTACTCAGCACACCCTGGCAAATGCTGTAACAGCAGTGAAAACCCTACAGTTGGCAAAAAGAGTTGGAGTGTATTCCACTTGAACCTTCCTGAAAGACTGCTACAGGCTGAGAATGCAGAAATTCTCTTCTAACATCCTCT
Source organism: Megalonaias nervosa (assembly GCA_016617855.1). Taxonomy (NCBI): domain Eukaryota; kingdom Metazoa; phylum Mollusca; class Bivalvia; order Unionida; family Unionidae; genus Megalonaias; species Megalonaias nervosa. The sequence goes on from JAECUM010043387.1 coordinate 21,594, forward strand.
TCAATGACAAGGTTGAGGAAATTTGTAAATAAGCACAAAGAGACAAATTTCTCTCTCCCATGGCCTGAGGCACCAGGATGTTTTAGGGAAGTAAAGAAAATGATAGATAGGATGCCCCTAGGACACCTCAGATAGGGAAACATTCCTTTCAGTCATATACCTCATAAATGGCCACAGTTCTCAAGAATGAAAGTGGACAAGTCAAAGAGAGAAGACAATTGTTTGTGCCCTAGTTTCTCTCCATGCCAGCATCCCTATTATAATAATGACACTATTATCATGCTGCCATTCTCAGATATCTTGATGGGGATTTAGATGGCTCCTATTTTGTCTCTATTGAATGTGAAAGTATTTGCCACAATGACCATTGGATCTGGCAAGTGGATTCAGAGGCCCTCAATTCACATTCAATGCACCTCCGCGATTGTTCATGGTTCCGTCAGCTACAATCTTCCACAACAACCTGATCAAGACAGATGATCTGTAATGAGAAGTTGACAGCCTTCTCCAGCAAGGAGCTGTAAAGATTAGTCACAATGTAAACTCACCTGGTATTATTAAAGACTGTTCTTTGTACCAAAGGCCAATGGCACATTTTTCACCAGTGATAGATGCAAGTATCTTCAATCATTTCAAGGTTCAAATTGGAAACACCAAGACAAGCGAGTTTTAAATGCTGTTCAGAAGGTATTCTTCCCTGTCAGTGTAGACATGCATATCTGTATGTCCGAATTCACAAAGTTTCCAGGAAGTTCCTGCTGTTTGCTTTCAAGGAAATGATTTACCAGTTCAGGGCACTCCCTTTCAGACCTAATATAAGTCCCTGGTTCTTCATACGTCTTATTGACAGAGTAATGGCCCGTTTCAGGATCTCAGTGACATTCAGTTACCTGAATGACGTGCTTCAAAAACACCAGGTGAGTTATAGTTTACAGCAAGATAACATCTCTCTTATTATTACTTTTCAGCCCTGGATTCCTTGTTAACAAGGAAATCTCCAGATATCATATCAGCTCTGCATTTTATTCAGATGAGTATGGGGTTCAAAGTTCATTTAAACAGATTATGTCCCCTCTGAAACATGCATTGAAAATCAGTTCAATGGAGGCGTCAGTTCGTACAGAGGACAGTCTCTCAGTCCAAGAATTCCTTTTCCTTTGTCTTGTTAGTTTTCTTAATGCAACAGCACACCTCATTGTTTGATGTTGCCTTTTTATGAGATCATTACAAATGATTATGTTGCTCCAGTGGAAGCTCTGACTTAGACCCTTTGACCAACCAGTTCCAATCTCCATGTATATATGATTCTATCTCAAATCATCAGAGTACCTCAACTGGCTCATGTTGCTTGTTACCTTGCAGGTATAATCCCCAGAAATGATGGTTTGTATGGATGCAAGCACAGAGTGTTTTGGTGCACATCTTTCCAGGAGGCCAGTAGAGTGTGACCTACTCTGGATCATGTTTTGCTTTTCAGTACACATAATACGAAAGACTTACTAAAAGAATTTCATTGGTGGCAAGAGAAGCTACCTGAAAGTGTGTTCTCATTCTGTCCATAAATTCCATTGTGGTTACTTATCTCATAATGCATGGGCAAACCGAGCCCCCAGATTTGTTTGGGTTTTTCTAAGGTGGTGTCTTCAATGACAAATTCATAAACAAGTTTAGAAGAATCAATACAAACAGATTGATCATTCCTTTCCTCATTTTCACTTTCATATGTGCCTGCTGAGACTGACACTGGTGGATCTCATTGTGATATGGTGGAATACAAAACACCTAATCTTTCCTCTGAAGACCTGAGCAGTCAACATTTTTTCCATAGATGGGAATGGTTTGGTCACAAGTTTACCTTCCAACATCTCTGAGTTTGAAAGGTGACACAGAAAGTAAGAAAAACTGTCAAGACATCCTGATTGCTATGCTCAAATGGTAAAAATCAGAGAAAAATTACCTAATAAATCTAGCAGGATAGATTTGAAGGTAAAAAAGAGATATTTCATCATATGTTGAAACAGCTATGATGACAGGCATTTTTTCCCGGTCCAAGATTGTTGAACCCGCACATGTGGATCTTATTTAACAAGAAATCACGAACAAACAGTTCTCTCTAAATGTAGTGGAGAGAATTGCTCAGGTAAGAAGGTCCTCCAACTTGAAGTTCTATGATGGGAAAATGGATGATTTTGTCACCAACGTATGAGTGTGAACACATGTTATTACTGATTTAAGGCATCAATTCATCAAATAACAACTTCCCACTTTGGCTTTCTGACAAGAAAAAGAAAAAGCTGCAATCATGATAAAAAAAACTACCATTCTATGAGATCAAGACATGCTGCATCATCATGAAAGAGGATATTGGGCAAAACGAAGTCCTATTCAATCCGCTGTCAGGCTTTGTAATCATGTGTCTAAAGGTGTTGGCTCTGTGCCCAAAATGGAATCTATCATGGTTTTAACTTGGCTGAATAAGACACCATTTGAACTACTGTTGAGAACTTCATTGGTTTGTCTCTCATACAACAGTCAGCAAATGTAATGCATTGTTGGTTGACCGAAACTACTTGCAGTTCCTGTGCTTTCATTGCCAAAAACAGGTTTCCACTCATATGAAATCAGGTTCTTGTAGTGAATCCTCTTTCTATCATGGACCTTTCATCTCAAAGTTGAGGGCGTGAGAGCTGAAGTGGTACCTAAGAGTGTTGAGAGCTGAAGTGGTACCTGAGAAGAACTGACCTGCTGCATTGAGAGAGACCCCATCTATTTTTACCTCAAAGAGGTAAAGAACGACTCATCAGTGCAGATTCCTAATGATACAACTTAATGACCTCTTACATATTGTCTTAAGGTATTATGATTGAGCAAGGATTTTGAAGACAAAATCAATTTCTTCGAGTAAAAATATGTTTCTTCAATAATGCTTAACCGGTCATAATATGGATGCATCCTTCATGTCTCCCTAATGTTACAGATGCATTCCACTCCAGCACTAACTGAAGTATTCGTGGGATTTGGCACCAATCCCCGTATCAAAGAAAGATCACTATTGAATTATCAGTACATTTGGTTTGGTATCTTTTAGCTTCCATAACTAAAAGGTTTAGACTGGGAGGGCTGGGTTTGTGACATAGTATTAGTTCTAAGGTATTATAATCAGGTAAGTATTCTTGAAGAAATATGTTACTGGAAAATAAAGAATGTTAAAAATATGAACTTAACAAAATTATCATTGAAGAATGTCATAAATTTAACATAGTTGGAGTAATATGATCTGGCCAGAATCTTTTAAATGCCTTGTTTGCTAGTTAACACTATTTTTTGCTTTAATTTCAGAAGTCTTGGGAATGCGTTTAGGAGCAGGACAGATAGTTGTTATAATTGTTGGAAGTGTTGGGGCATTTGCCATTCTTGGTGTGTTCATATATGTCTGTGTGCATGGACCAAACCATCAGAAGCAGTATAGTTAAATTTTACTTTAATTCAAGCATTATTTTCTCACATGGAACTCCAAATTGTTATTTTTTTATTTTTAACACTATTTGTATGCACCTTGATATAAATTATATTTGGAGGCTAAATTTATCCTCAAGACGTATACAGATATTTGATTCGGTGGTATATTTAAAAAGTTTGTTTGAAATAAAAGGCTGCAAATAAGGCTCTCCAGCTGATCTGTGTGTTGGTGTTCCAAATGTTTCTGTTGTACCCATTCTTTTAATTCTGTACACTCACCCACTCTATACGTCATAGATTGTCATATGGTGTCTTAAAAGTTGTATGCTGATAATGCTCAGATATTCAGATCTAGCCACCCAACTTAGTTGATGCTACCCTTGAGGCATAGAGGTGAATTTCAATGTGAATTGATGAATGACATGTAACATGCTGCAGATGAATGATGACAAAACTAAAGTCAATTTGCTCACTACACAAAGACCTTACATTCCCCTCTGTTACCTCAAACAATAAGTATCAGCAATACCAACATTAAATTCACAAAATCAGTAAAAACACCTAGGCATCACTCTTGACATTACTCTCTCGTTATACCAACATGTCATGAGGATATGGAAGGCTACATATCATGAGCTGGGATGCATAAGCTTACTTGGCAATTTTCTTTCAGTTGATGCCACTAAAACACTTATGTGTTCCATAGTACTTTGTAGACTAGGCTCTGTTTCTTCTCAGAATCCATTACAGAAACTTCAAAAAGTTCAAAATACAGCTGTTCTTATCATCTTTACAAAACTAAGAAATGGGAACTCCCACCCCCCACTACCTGCCCAGTATCCTTTACTGACTACCTGCTATCTCCAGAATTGAACACAAAATCTGTTCCATATGCTACATTTTCTTGACTGCCTCCAGTCCAAAATGCATATCTGATGTCACCTATGTGTACAGTCCTTCTAGATACTTGCTCTCCTCTACTCTCTTATATTCGTTATGCCAACTATCAAAACAAAGTCCTACGGACGCTCTTTTATGTACCAGGGCTCACAAATTGCCTCTTGAACTTAGTCACAATAACACTGATCTCATTTAGGAGTGCCCTTACAACTCACCTTTTCAAATGCAAGGACAGACTTAAGACTTCAAAATATTTCCTTACCTTAATTATTTTCAGCATGTTTTGTTTGAGATTTCATGGCATTTGTTTTTGTAATCTTGTCTCCTTATATGTTTTTATTGTCAATTAATTGTACTCTTCTAAGAGCTTCTAAAGATTAAGTGATGTACTAAGTTCTCATGATTATTATTATTATTATTATTATTATTATTATTATTATTATTATTATTATGGCAATAAATGCTATAATCCCATGTATCGGAAGATACAGGGAAATGTTTACAGAATCATCGTTCTCTATCTACCTTTGGTTGGCACCATATAGCCATTATTGTGCTGATCTGCTGTAGAGTGGTACTACGTATATCATTTCTTTGCTTTCCAGGGTTTGCCAATTGAAAGCATACTATTATTTGTTCACTAGTTTTCTCTTTGACCCCAAAATAGTGTAACTTGTCATTGTTTCTCACCTTTGCTTATAAATCCTTTACTGCTTAAGATACTGTGACCTGTTTCATTCAGTTTCGGGCTCATCTCAGCCTCCAACAATAGTCATATAATCTGAAAATGAATAATCGTTAGTAATTTCTCATACTCAGATTATAAACATCTTAAAAACTTGAAAATGTTCGAGAATACTACACTGACTTCATCAGCAACTAATCTTGATTACGTGACTTACAATAGTCACTTGAGACAACTAGACTGGTGTAGATGGGTGGTAATTCAAACCCCTCATCCCTGTTTGTGTTGGCCGCCACTGTCGTATTTCGATCACCTCTTTCATTTTCCTTTTCTTTATGTAGTCCTCTGATGTGATGGCCTAGGTCTGATTGGGGACGATGGAATGTCCCTCGTTGTTACAATATTTATGTATGACCAATGACTCTCTACTGATCTATTCCTTATTCTTAATTTTAAACCCTCGTCCTTTTTCCCTGATGTAATCATTCTCACAACCATTGCAATCGATATAATAAATCACACCACATTTGTTCATATTTTCCGTTTTGTCCTTCACATATGTATGTTGTTGTCTGAAAGAGTTGTTTGGCTTGTGATACACATTGATCCGATATTGTCTGAATACTCTAGCTAGGACTTTTGATCTACCATGGAGATATGGCATTCGGGTGCTGGTTTTATGTAGGCTACTCCTGGTTTTGTGTGGTGTTTTTCCGCTTTTCTGGTAGTTTGAAAATCCGTTCTGGATAGTAATATACCCTTAGTGATGATTTCACATGCTGTACTTCCTCCATTCAATCTGACTCAACAGTGACTTGGGAGTTAGCTCGGTGCATTAAAGATCTTACTACTGACTTCTTGTGTTCCAGATGGTGATTGGTCAGTGTGGGTTGGTTTTCTATACACAGTGTCTTTGTTTGATTCATGCTCATTTACGTGTATACACGTGTCCAAGAATGACAGTTTGCCATTTTTTTTTTTTCTTGTTCTAAAATGAACTGATTATGTTGGTCAACGGAGCTGAGATGACAAGAAAACTCCTGAACATGGTACTCATGTAGTTCAGTCAAAGTATCATCTCCATATCTGAACCAGATTGATGATGGGTTCTTGGCCAATTCCAAGCCCTTTTTCAAAAAGCTCCATGCATAAGTTGGCAACTAATGGTGATACTGCGGACCACATTGTCATTCCCTTTTTCTGTTCATAAAACTGCTCATTCTAGATAAAATATGTACTGTCCAAACAGAGTTTGAATAAGACACCTATATGGTCAGTAAGGAGGTCACATCTAAATTTAAGAGTATTGACTGCCTCGATTAACTCTCAGATCACACTCATAGCTTTATCCAATAGAATACTGGTGAAAATTGCTGATACATCATAAGAGACCAGTTTACTCCATTTTTATCCACTAGTGGCCTATGACAAAAGTTAGATATTTGGCCAAAGCATACAGTACACTGCCCGAACTATCTACTATGAGATGGAGTGGGGCATCTTTCTTGTGAATTTTGGGTAACCCATATAGCTTTGGGATGTTTTCTGCAGTGGGGTAGAGATGGAGGTACAATGTGTCAGATATAATTTGGTCTATCTTCCATTGTCATAACATGTTATTAATCAGTTTATTTTTTATTGATGTTGTAGGGTATCAACTTAATTTCTGATATGTATTTTTGTCGTTAACCAACAGTTCCTTTTTTCACATAAGCAACCATGTTGAGTAATACTGTCGTGCCTTCGTTTAGTGGGCTTGAATTACCACCAATCTACACCAGTCTGCTCACATCACGTTAAGATTAAATGTCATGTGATCAATATTAGTCGCTGATTATGGCAGCGTGATATTGCCAAATAGTTATAATACTTAAGACATTTGCTCTTAGTATGAGACATTACTAATGATCATGGATTATCCAGAGCAAGGAAGCAATCTTTTCAGCTGTAAAGTAAATAATTTTGCGCTGGAGAAATTTATGAATCCATGGTACAATATGTGGAATAACTGTCCTTAGCCCAATTTTATTTTACCTTAATTCACTGTCACATAATAAACTCGGTCTTATATTTGGTGTGTGTGTATATGTGCATGTGTGCTTGTGTATGTACTTCTTCCCCATACCATATATTGTATGAAAATAAATCTTGTGCCTTGTTATCTTCCACTATGCATTTTATTGTTACCTTTGCCCCTTGTGGGACCATTATTGGAAATAAACTTCTTTTTTTATCTTCATATTGAATATATTTTATGTTTTCAATTAGAAGCATTTTAAAATCTGAAAAACTTATTTAATTCATACCAAGATTGCTTTCACCAATATCAAGTTCAGAGACTAATTTTATATTATAAAATTATTGACATTTGTTGAGGTAAATATGAAATCTTACCACATAGTTGGTTAACCTTACAATACAGTGTTTTGCAGTTCATTATTTTGGTTATGTCAACATGTTAACATATGATTTTCTGTAAATTTTAATGGTCAAAATAAGTTCTTTAATTTTTTTACGCAGTATTCTCATTATTGATTTGTTCCTTGGCCAATCTTCTAGAGGCATTTTATTTGCTATTACTATCAACAGTATACCATATCTTCAAGTTGGTTGCTGAAAAAACATTGGAAAAATATGGGTGACTATCACAAAAACATACGGTTTAAAGTGCTTGCCTTTCCTGATCACTGACATCTCACCTCTGCCCACTTGAGTTTGGGACTCGGGTTTGGTCAGTGTCGGTATATGAGAAAGATTGCCAGTAGCTTTCCATGTGTCGACGGTTCTTATCAAGATTTAGCCTATCATGCGCTCAAAAAAGGGCCTTAAACGCAAAACAAGAACAAAAATGTACACTATTGGTTATGTAGCTCATAACATGGCCAATTTACCCTACATAGAATTATCCAGATGCCAGTCTTAAAGAAACATGCTCGATATTCACCAAGTTAAACAGAAAATGTGCGAGTGCCAAACAAATTCATCATGCTGTCAAACATGAACATGTGCGGTCTCTGCAGAGAAACATCATCCAGCTATATATTGTCATGCAATATTTTTAACATTGCTGCTACTATGCGGTATCTATCTTGCACCCTACCCCCAGGACAAGCAAGGTTTATATGTCAACATATAGGAGTAAATAAAATCCACTCTTATGAAGAGAATATTGACAAATGCTGGTCTCTCCACTGACAAAAGTTACGCAACCACAATATTATGTTTAACAAAGTTATGTAGATATCTGTTGAAAAAAACACATTGAATCTGGGATAAAACTAGTCATATGTATGCAAAGCCGCACCTGCATATTTCATCCATTCTCACAAACATCTCTGGATTTAGTACAATTTCTGCATCCAGTAATTGTCTCGTTGGACAAATATCCAGCAACTGGAATGCTATTTCTTCTGCCATATCCAATACTGCCTCTATAATGAATGTCCATGGTGGAATTGACACACATTGCAGTAGTAACACACATTGCAGTAGTGACACACAATGCAGTAGAGACATTGGAAGTGGTCTTGAGGAACCTTGTTTATAGCACCTCAACTACTATATGACATCACACAGGAAATTCCATCAGAGATACAGTGTTGAAAAATATCTCATTATCAATTGTTCAATTAAACAGAATGACAGTTTCCGTATAAATTGTAATTTGTAACATAAAAACAGTTCTAAATGTTATTGGTTATCAAATTATGCATTATTGTTGCAACATGCATCAGCGACTATTGAAGAATTGAATGATGAAGGTTCTTAGCTAGAATGAAATGAAATATTGAAAATCATTTGTTCTTTCTGTCTGGACTCATTTCACTCAAATAAAAGCTATGTGACATACCGAACCACAAATGGGTAATGCTTTAACATTGAATTTATGAAATCGATTTAATAATTTGTCGATTTTGCTTGCCAAAGTATGCAAAAGCTGGAAATTATTTAATTCACTGCATAAATTCAGTTTAAATCATTACCCATTTGGGATTCTCTATTTATAAACCAGCAAATCTTATCTTGACTGACACTGAATCGGTCGGTTTGATAGGTTTAATGGTTTTAAAGACTTCATATTCTTGGAAAGAAACACGTATCATTGTTTTATTACATGATTTAGAGGGTAAAATGCAGTTAAATTGATTTGAACACTTCATGACACTAAGAACTTAATTTTATGACGTCATGTAAAAGTCAGTTGCATTATGGCCATATAATATGATAATTATCTAAACAATATGAATTATTGCATTTGTTGTGAGAGCTGGCTTTTAGTGGATAGCACAACGTCACAAGTTATTCTTCATATCACATTCACATAATGTCATTGATATCTATGTTATGTCATAATATCAAGTTCTTTGCGTCATACAATGAAAAGGGCTTCTAATGTCTTTTCCTTCTTATGAGTTAAGACTAGTTCATCTCGGCAACATTAGTAGTACAAGTAAGGAAATTACAAGTGTAGGAACACTTGAGTGAATTAAAAAGTATATGATCTTTTCGGTGTGGGCTGCTGTCACCTATGTGCAACACATGCACTAAAAAGATGATGCACTGATTAATTCAAATTACCATGCTCCCATTACTTATCTCCTCTGTCTCCAGTCTATCGTACTATTGAAACTACTACAATAATTACAGTGTTCATAAATAATTTTAAGATGTGTACAACACTAATTGTTTAAAAAGCACAAACATGAAACACTAATCCTTTGGAAAACATTCAGTTCTAAAACAAACAAAACTGGCTACCAGTCACACTGGTCAATCAAGCAATCAGCATTATAGGTAGTCACCGACCACCATTCAATTCCTTGGTCAATCAAGTAATCAGTGCCCACCAATTCGGTCAACAACTCCCGATCACCTGCTACTCGACCATCAACACTTTCACTCAGTTCTACGGCTGCTATGGTTCAGCCTTACAGGTGCTATGATCAACTTCTGTGGTTAGCTCTACAGCTGATACCACTTCGACTACGATCAGCTGAAAATACATCCAACACTGTGTACTATGCATGACACGGGCATATATGATAACACGTAATGACGTTATATACGGTAAGCTATACAAATTACATTATCGGCACAACATTACCAAGCAATAAACAGGCTGTTTTTTTTTTTGTTTTTTTTTTTTGTTTTTTTTTGTAATAAAATGCATCTTCATATTGCTAATATAAAGCTCTTACTAAATCACAAACACGAATAGAAAATATTTGCATTATACCAAGTAAGCCGAAGCTATATAGAAAATATACAAAAGTAAACGTGGTGGTACCATAGTTATAGCTTACAATATACATAAGAAATAATATACATAATAAATTAATAAATAACTTACATATCTCTACAGCTGAAGATTTACAAGTCCCTCAGTAGACTGCTTACTGACAAGACGTTCTTACGGTGAGGTATTTATATACAGAAGATATAGTCGTACATCGGTTTTTCCCATCGAGAGCACTTCGTACGTGCGGCAGGGATAAACCGAACTCACTATTTCGAAATATTGTACAATATAGATAAATCACCCTCGGGTATCGTTGTACACAACAAAACGAACCCCGAGTACATGTATTTAATAAATAGAGGGATTTATACAATTCCGTGACAGTTTTCAACGTTTCATTTGTCTGACTAAAAAAAGAAATAAGATGCTGGTATGTAAATCCGGGTCAAACATTTAAAAAATACTTCTATCGAATGAAGAGGCTGAAGAGAAACAGAAAAAAATCTAACTGTTCAATATGGCTGGCTTCATCAGTTATACAGTTTGTCTAGTGTATGTTCCCTGTATGAAATCGATATGCTTGAATAAAACTAGCACTCAACCTGGACAAAAGCACAAGTTGGCGAATCACAAAATCCGACGAAATACATAATTCCATTGGATGTCATGTAGTCCTCGTTAAGTTCAGAGTTGTCGATTGGAATAAATCTGCTGATGAATGACATCACAGCGTAAATCACAACATTTGAAAATGATTAGGAAACTCTTGCATCTCTGGTATTTACAAATATTACAGAAGTCTGTTTAATTTGTTTCCATTCACTTTTTTCAAACTCATTTTCAGTCAAGATTTTTTTATTGATTTTGTGATGGTTGTAATTGATGTACGAATTCCTAATTAAATGAGTCAGTTCAAGGAGAAATGGATCTGTTTCACACTTCGAAAATACTAATTCATTTTCCAACTGTGACTATTCCACTTTTGGCCTTTGAAACAGCCACAAAATGGCAAATGGTGGTGAAGGCTTTGAAATATTGCATTATGAATATCCTAAAGATTACACCAAACACGACGTTTAATGCATTTAATTATTCACAAACACTGTGACATACTTAAATGAAACTAGCTTATGAATGAAAGTTATGTACATCCTCAAAAACATCATCAGGCAGGACTTATTAATAATGCTGTAATATACGGGGTTTAAATGTAGACGAACATCACTATCAGCCAGTAGGAAATGTTTCTATAGCTGAAGACAACAAATGATAAAAAAACAGATGAAAGCAGTAATCGAATATCAAAGTCGAACAATTTCACGAGAGATCCTGGCGGAAAGAAGTTCACTCCCCTCAACCAACTCCCAACCCCCCTCCCCCCAACGACTCTGAACCAATACAATTTGGATCTGTTAATACATGGTGAGAAATGAAGAATCGGAAACAAGTTAAATTAGCAGCCATGAATAGATTCCAAATTTGTTAACACTGCACATCAAGGTGATATGTTTTGAACATTACAACAAATAACAAAAACTATACCTCGAATAGTCACAAAGAGATAAGATCTGATTGAAACATCAGTTACCATTACAAAATCAATACAAGTTCTAGGAAATATCGAGCTTCCAAAGATAAACACAAACGAGGCGTTTGATAACCAAGCATCAGAATCAAATTTTATTTCTTGATTGGTGCTGGGAAAAGATTCGAGGAACTTTCTCCTGCAGTGACTAAAAGAATATATGTTGTGTTTGCACCGAGATAAGGAATTCATAGCCAAAGGACTACATCATATATCTCCCCGCGAGACTATCCCACACATGTTATGTGCTGGACATCTATACTTGTCCGTTACATGGCAGTGGTCACGAACCTTGTTTTTCAAATATTTTTTCACTCGTAAGAAGCATATATATTTGGTTAAACTATCGTTCCTCTTCCGCTGTGAACACCGTGTTTCCTTTTCGATCTTAATATTTCAAAGGCATGTTTTGCAATTTTTATTCAGTGTATAATATGATACTTAAATACAATCTTCTCCTTGGGATCTATCTGTTGTGGATTTATATAATATATAAGCTATTTATATAATAAATAAGCTATTTATATAATATATAAGCTAAACCCTGATAAATGGTTTTGGCTACTTTTATTGTTCAGGATATTTCCGCACTATATGTAAGGTGTTCAGAAACAATATTATTTAATTGATTATTTAATTGATTAGATGTTTGTGTCTCTGCCAGGTATATGATTAGAAAATCACAATAAATAATGTATGAAATTTTTAGTTAGAATTGACAGTTTATAATCATTACAAATGTGTCTTCTTCCGGCATTACAAGAATTAATTACGTTACACCATAGTCTTACGTTCTTTGTGAATTTTTCATGTCAACATGAAAACAATGTCTTACCGATATAATTCTCTCCTTCAGTTTCGGTTATTTGCGATGTCACCAACTTTGTAAAACTTTAATTACAATATAATGGCTACGTCTGTAGCCATTTGGACCAAGACAATGCATTTTGCTCTGCAAGTGCACATATCTACCTCTCACTCTACTACAATCACTCCAAGAGGTTCGATGTTCCTTTTCACAGATGTACCTCCGATACATATTCTTCTCATGTCTGTCCTTAAAATATTTCATACACAACTTTGCATATATCAAGTCCATTTTAATTTTTTAAATTTGAATCAAAGTACGATTGCAGTTCTCTAAATGGATTTTAATGGTTTATCTATTTTAATTATTTGTTGCATTTAGTAAATTTTTCATAGCATAAAATTAGCCTATATCAGATTTAATGTTTTCAATAATACACGCGTATTTGTTTTTTAATTCATTTAGGCAAATTTATGTTTATATTCCTTCTGAGCGTCTGCTACTTATCCATGCTTAATATTAAATATTATATCCTGCCATCGTATCTTGTACCTACATTTATCTCTTTTCCACCTTGGGCGTGTAAACTGTGAAATACATTTCAGATGGCAATATCCAGTACACGCCTGTTAATTACGTAAATTGGTCTTGTTCTGTCGGAAGCTTTAAAATATTTAACTTTTTCCCCTTTTGCGCTGTCTTCTTTCTGATCGTCAAATCCAATTTAACGTTCACTACACTCAACTGTCCAAATCTTTTTTTGTTTTTACAGATGATCTTCGTTTACAATGCCATAGAAAAATGCTTAATAACATTCCCTGTTGCAGCAGTAACATATCTACTCATTCAAATATTAAGGAATTGAACGAACGAGTATCAAAATTATGTCTTCTTTATTGTTAATTTTTCTTTATTTATAGACCTTAAGTTTTGATTACTTTTAGTAAAGCTTGAAGGCGATTATAACTTCTGCTAACATGCTTTAGTACTAGTGCATCACTTTTTCGAATTTATTGGTTCGTTTAACTAGATAAGATAATTTTAGTTTTATGAAACAAAATTATACCTCATATGTTGAATTTTGCTGAAAAAATTAAATACTTCAGCAAAGATAAATCTGCTTTCTCTGGGCAACCAACCCACGGGGGATATTCATCACTGGGGTTTTGATTTGACCTCTCTGTTCCCAGGTAGAGGATATGTTTTTCTTCTTAAGGTGAAGAGGGAGTATTCTCGCCGCGTTCTTGTTACATTAAATCTAGCGGAATGTCCCCGAATCACTTATATTAGACTGCACAGTTTTGGATGTTATCATTCAGTTGCCTCGTGTATTCACCGCCATAACGCGATCACACTTGACAAAGAATGAGATAGAGATGGGCTTGATCATCTCTGGAAAGAACGGAACTGCAGACCATTCGTACTGAAATCTGTATATAAATGTACTTTGTTTTTGATAATTCATTGCTATGTTTTCACTTTTATGATGACGAAATTTTTCAAAAATCATTTTGTCACGCTACCGAGTATTTAGCCCGATGCTATGTATAAAAATGTTGGAATGCTTAACTAATGCAGTTTGGCGGCTTGCAATTCAGCTTTAAAACTATTAATCGATCCATGTAACATTATGTATTCCATTACACTTTGCTGTACTTGCTCCCATATTTGAGTTATTCAATTTGGTAAGAACGACTTTTTATATGCTGCTGCTCTGGCAAAGGGTGCTAAGAACTCCTAAGAGTATATCCACGGATATACGAAGTGAGCTTTCCTCTGACCAGGGCAAAATGAATAGAAGTGAGTTTTTCAACTTAAAAGCTCCTCTCTGTAATAAACATAAATAATTAATAATTAACGAGCATGCAAAAACTCTTGAGGAAAAGTCAAGTCAGATCACACACACACACACACACACACACACACACACACACACACACATATAAATAATATCTA
>JAECUM010043388.1:0-20685 GCA_016617855.1 Megalonaias nervosa
TGAAAAGGCTCTTTTCAGGATGTTGACTGATATCACATTTTATTTCACCATATACTTTTATAAATAAATACAGATTACAATGTTACGAGCATATGGGTCCAGGCATAAAATAAGTATATGTTTCTCTAACGATTCATTTATCCGTCAATATATCCATAAAAATATATAAGGTCGTACTTATCTTAAAACGCGAGAGAAGCAAACAGATGCGTATAAGTGTTTTTTTGCTTTTATTTGGATGATCCGTATTTAACCAAACATTAAAGGAAATATATCGGTATGTTTCAGTTTTCATAACATTTCAACCACCATAAAACATCTTTTGTTTGCAGAATTAATGGCTTCTTTTATTTTATTTTCTTATATGCGTATATGTTGTATCGTGATTAGTTCTAATCTGTCTTTTTGATGGCATTCTATTGATCAGCTGGTGAAACTTAGGAGTAAAGAATCATATTTGATTACTGATTATATCTCTGGTGTGGTTAGTTGGTGAAATGGATTCCAATGTGTTCTAATTATGAAAAATGTTATGAAATGGGTCGAAACGGGGAAGAGATCAAATTCAAATTAAAATTGATTTGTTTACAGTTAAAAGCAGATGGTATACCTAATCATTTTGTCGAAATTATCTCCCATATTACGTGAAAAATGAGCTGATTATGGCAAGCTAACGATCAAACCCCTCGGTGAGCAGTTCATTAAAGCAGACGACAGTATGTTTGATGTTTGCAGACGACCAATTGTTATCACATATTTGAAGGTTATCAACTTTCTAACCCTGTTTCAAGATCTGAGAAACTTCGACGCAAGTGGTAATCAAATAAGGGATGTAAATTATCAAGAGGCATTAATTCACACCCAATTTAAGTTCAGCTGATGACTGAGCCAAGACAGACGTACTGTTGAACAATATGATGGTCGAATAATCTTGCCTGTACGGTAGAAAAGAGATTCCAAGAGTTTTTTCAACAAATATTTTTCAGATATGTTGTCAGCATTCTGATACGTAAAGATTTCAGATTTTTGACTGTTGCATGACGCAACCGGTATAAACATATTTGAAGATAAAAATTAAGGAATGTTGGAAACTCTTTTGTTGGATGACCTGCAGACGACAAGAGCCTCTCAATCTCTCATAATCATTAGATTAAACCAATCGTTGTTCACGTATTAATGTAAACCATTCTTGTATCGAGCTGTTGTTCGCTGAAAGCATTAAACATTCCAAATATAAGTGCTTCTCTATCTCAAAAGGAATTTAAAATCGACATAGGTTTTGCACATTTAGGATCGCATTTTTTTTTAAAATATAACAAAAACAGAGGCCCGTGATTAGTTGATAATGAAAAGTAAAACTTTATTTAAAAAAAGGGATCTATTGATAGCTTATCCTGAAAAAACAGAGACCATGTTTTTTTTTATTTTTATGCCATTTCAGTCTTTTTACAGCGTCGACTCGGAAACACCCAAACCTGAAAGAAGTACTTTTTTTTTTTAGGTGCGCAATTGGATGGATATGTTTCATTAACGTGTACATCACACAAATGCTACGATATAATGGTTTTCATCAAACAGAATTTTGCATCAGTGATGGCTAATACTGAAAGATATAGGTTTATCACGATATTTTAGAAATTTAAACTTACTTAAATTTTGGAATAGAATGATGTTTCCTTAGGTCTGCTATAGGAGTTAAATTAGTACCTCGAGTCAAATAGAGACCAACAGCTTTACAGTGATTTCACATATGTATATACAAATAAGTTACTGCAATAATAATAATAATAATAATAACTTAGTATTGCTCTTAATCATTACAAAGCTTTAAACGCTTTGAAATATTATTTAAAAGGCACACACACACACACACACACACACACACACACACACACATATATATATATATATATATATATATATATATATATATATATATATATGCGCATATATATATATAGCGGCATAAGCAAGTATATATATATATAGTTACGAATCTATGGTCATAAACCAAGTAACAGAAAAAAGGAAAACCGCTTAACACTTAACAAACAATTTAATTATCAACGTTGGAAATGAAAATGTGAGAGGATCTTTGAGTATTATAAAGAGAATCCAAAATAATCCTGAAAGAGTCATATTAAAGTCAAAAAGAATTAAAAGTTCTGTATAAACTTAAGACAGTCATCGAAATGGTGCAGAGGGAATAGATTTCGTGTTTGATTCTGGAACCAAAGTGTAGCCAATGGAGAGTACGGGGGTGGGGGGATAGGAGTGGGGTGGGATTGCCTTCTCGGTTCTTGGTACTCTGAGGTCGATTCAGACAGAACTGTTTTAAACTTTTTTAAGTGTCAGTAATATGTATTGAGATAAACCAGATAGAAGAAAATTACAATAGTCAAGTTTAGAAAGTACTAATTAGCACACAAAGTGTTTTAATGGCGTCAACAAAAGAATGTTGCGGATGGAACTGATGCGTCGCAGCTCCAGATGTGCAGCCTTGCATGTGATCATGACGTGTTCGTACAATGAGAGAAAACTGTCAAGAGTGATGCCTAGGTCTTGCACTGATTATGTTAAATTAATGCATTTGTTGTTTATAATTATTGCTTGAGATAAAGGGCAGGAATTTATATGCAATATTCTGGTTCTGTTTGTGAATAACAAGCAAAATAAAATACCTTTTCTCTGCCTCTCCGACATTTTCTCTTGCAAATTATCACACATTCAGATATGATAACTGTTGCCCTAAGGACGTGGGGAGGGGTAGCGTGTGTAGATTTGACTATTCTGAGTTGGTGGTTTGCATATTGGTTATGATCTATACAACCAAATTTACACATCCTTAACAGTTAACAATTTTACAGAGTATTTATAGTCACCTATTTCGTATTTCCCAGTAATGTGTTCACACATTATGCTTCAGACTGGATCACTTACGTCTTAAAATACCATATAATGCCGATGACCCCACAATGCGCTGTGTCCCACTAATTTCATTAAAATACCATATAATGCTGATGACCCCACATGGCATTGTGTCCCGCTAATTTCATTAAAATGCCATATAATGCAGATGACCCAATATGGCATTGTGTCCCACTAATTTCATTAAGTGCCTGTTTTGTAAGATCCTGTTTTTTATTTATATTGGTTTATGCCTACCTTACTATGCTTGTAAATTATACGTGACCGGGAGTAATATTAAGTAACTTCTGACATTTAAAGTCTCCTTTGTTTAAAGTGCCGTCTATAGTCGCTTATAAGAAGAGCCCAACTGCAAACTGCAGAGACCCAGACCAGTCGCATAATGCGTCGGCAGATCTGGGTCAGTGCAGATTGTTATCAGTCAAACTAAACAACATAGACCCTGATCTACAGGCGGATTATGCCACGGCAGATCAGGATCTTTGTTGTTTGCAGTTCGATTCAACCTATAAGCGATTAGAGACGGTAATGCCTGTACATATAGATGGTCACATTGACCTTTGACTCGTTTAGTGCATACTATCGCAAGGATGATAATAAATTTCAATCTTAAACGGAAGAAAAATAAATGTTAAGAGCAAGCAAAGTTAATCATTATTAAACAGAATTATTTGTTTGTTTTTACTTCTTCAGAGTTCTTAATGAAATTAAAATACTCAAAATGTTGCCTGAAAATATCATTGCTCGTGTTGGTATACACAGACTGCCAATATGTTTTAATATTCTCTAGCGTCAGATTTGACAAGCAAGACTATATGCACTGCTACCATACAAAGGCGTCACGCAAATCAAGGGTACCCATATAGGACTCACGCCATTATTTGTATTGCTATATGGGAACCAGTCTAGCAATGCTTGAAGATAAAACAGTACAGCATATACGAGTGTGGAGAGTCATTATTGGTTAATAGTGAAAGGTTAGATGTTAGTAAAGAGAATCCTTTGAGAGATAATCCTATTTTTGTAACTGAAACTAATAAACACAATTTTCTATGGATACAATTTCGACCCATTTATATACTTGAATTTGTGACACTCAATACTGAAAGCAACACTCAATTTTTTTAGGTACAGAATTGAAAACACATGTTTCAGATTTCTCCACACATTATCTTTCATTAATGATGAGCCCATAGACCTCTGCTTTCATGGGCTCAGCCATGTGTATCACGTGACATTAAGTACTGATATCACCCAGCAGTGTGTGCTATTGAAGCGTTTGATTTTGAATTTTAAGGTAGCTTTAACAATTTTTCAGTCATATCGCTACTGAGATTCAAGCTATATTCATACATTTACTGTAAATATCATTTATTTGCACGAGCATTCAGGTTAACAGTACATCCATGTGAAAACAATATTTAACATATTGATTGCCCTGAAGTTTTATTGTTGTTTTACTTTGTGTCGGTGTGTGTCATTTGGATTTTCAACGCAGCTTGTAACAATTTTTCAGTCATATCGCTACGGTGTCTGCAGTGTGGCAGTTTATGGTGATGTCTAGTACTGTTGCATCATGTCGCAGACATGTAGCATGATGTCCCACCCAGTCACATTATCCTGACACCAGGCCGACCAGTCCTAACACTAACCTCTTGATGCTGAGCGCCAAGCGAGGCAGCTGTTAGTACCATGTTTTTAATAAGTCTTTGGTATAACTCTGTCGGGGTTCAAAACCCACGATCTCCCGCATCCGAAGCGGACGCTCTAACTACTAGGCCACCAGAGCGGTCGAGTTTTACTTTGAACTTTTCCTGTGTAATATTGTATAATTGGTAGGATTTCATCTCCGAGATGGTAATTCATAGTATGACGCTTATTTTCGTCAGTTATTTATTTAAGGGCTCTGAAGTTTGAATTATTTTATCAACAAGTCTTTAAAATAAATCTTTTTTTTTTTTAATTTTTTGGTCCTCATCAAAAACGTCAACTAAAAAAGGTAATAATTTTCATACTTTCGCTTATGTTCACGTATTTTTTTGTTCACTTATTCTCATAGTTTGTTGTGAGAACATCAATCCGCAGATACATAATTGAATTATTTATACCGATAAATGACCACACATAAAACTGAATGAAATAATTATTAATTTTAACGAAATTATTGTCATTAATTGATCAATAAATTCAATTCTATTCACTATGTGGATGTTTGTCAATCCTATGAAGACTTAAAAGCTACAAAAGGATTTGACTATCAAAGACTTTGCTCATATCTGTACAATCCATTATCTCTTTTTTTTAACCTAATTAATATATTCAGTTAGTAATTATAAAGGTGATTATTTGTTTCTTTACTTAGAAAAAGCATGAAATAAAAAATGTTACTTCTTTCCACAAACTACTTTTTTACATTTTACAAAATCGTATCATTAAGTTGATATCCCAAAGACTGTTGTCTCAAAAGATTATACAACAATCTTTGGGATATCAACTTATTGATACGATTATATATATATATATATATATATATATGTGTGTGTGTGTGTGTGTGATTTCATATGAGGAAAGAAAATAATAAAACCATGAAGTGTATCAAATGGGTCACTTTTCATTTGCTTGGGCATTTCTGTCTCTTTTTCTCTCACAGATAATTTGCAAAAGTTCTTGCTCCATTTAAATTGAACAATTTTCCTGCCCGATAATATTTTTTTCAGAAATATTGACCTGCATTTTGTGAACATAAATATGTTAATAAATACGTATTTTGTGCTTTACTCATATTCTGAGGTAGCTATTTTCTGTAGTATTCGAGAGTAGATTTTGGAAGATTTATGAGGAAATAAAGTTGTTTGATAGCAATAAAGAAACCTGTTTTATCCAGTCTTTCTAGCGTCAGTAAATCAGTAGTACTAATTAGTACCTTAATGGCGGACGCGTGTAATGACTGCCACAAGAAAAGGTCTAAACTAGAGGTATAGGTTTGATCATGAGCACTTTGAATTTTAAATTTATTGTGTTTTTAATATTATGATGTTTCCATTGGTTTATTATAGGAATTTAATTAGTACCTAGAGTCCGTCAGTATTCTGTATATTTCACAATTATCAGGTGACGCGTAACGTCTTGAATATTCTGTGTGTATTCAATGTCTCTAATTGTACGGAATATATTGCAATTATATCAGTGTGTATTTCAAGACAATTTTATACGAAATACATGACAATACTTTATCTTTTACCAACGTAAATATTTAGTCTGTTTATCGCACAAACCTTACATATTTCCTATTCCTATTGATACGAACTTTTGCCCAGTTCACTAATGTGGAAAAAGGTGGCAGTTAAGCAGAGAATCTAAAACATGACCACGATATATTTACGCTGGAAGACTAGATGTGTTCTAATGTACTTAAGGTCAGTAATTGCATGTTTATCAAAAGAATTTCGTAGGCATGGAGTAACATCATAAAAGACATGAAATTCACCAGTGTAAGGGAAGTAATTCGTACATATTTACAACGAGGAATAGTTCAAGAGAGTTACCCTCGCCTCCGCTTTTTTTTCTTCTCTCTTTGGTAACAGAATAAAGAATCGATACTCTTTGGTAACAGAATAAACAATCGATACTCTTTGGCAACAGAATAAACAATCGATACTCTTTGGTGTGTTTGCAACAAATGGATATAATGAATCCACGTCCAGTCCTTAAAGTACAAACTACATGACCTCCTTTAAAATAATATTTTGATGAGCACGAGTCCATAATAATCAACCTTAGTTCTAACGAGGCTACATTTCCCTTCTTAAAGACGATAAACACTTAATACCACTCAGACTGAGTAGAAAATAAAAACAAAACAAAACAAAAAAAAACAAAACAAAACAAACAAACAAACAAAAAAACAAAAAAAAAAAAACAAAAAAAAACTGTGTATAATTCAACAAGCTAAAATCATAGATAAAAAAGTTACTCAATGTATGTAAATTCGCACTTGTGCGCATATGATTCCCGTGGGACTGATTACGTGAATATCTTCACAAAACAGCATCATATTTTTTATTTAGCGGGACATTTATTTTCAAATGTAGTAAGACATTTATTTTAAAAATGAACTTCTAGAGTCATTATTTATTTATTGGCGAAGTTTCAAGTGGTAAATTCTGCACTTCACAAGATAGTTAAAATTAACAACACACTGTTTCAAGCAAATTCACCACTTCACAAAATAGTTTACATGAATAAAATCACTGTTTAAGCGAGGAATGATTGTCCGATTTTGGTGAGACTGTAATAAACAATCCCCGATTCCCGATCAGCATGCTAAGAGAAATAAATAAATAAATAAATAAATAAATAAATAAATAAATAAATAATTCGATATGGTCATTTCATATACACTGTCAGAATACTCAAATACTCAAATAAGTTGTCAGAATGCAACGAGCAGACTCAGAAATGGAATATTGCAATGTAGAATGTTGACATATGTAAGACTGTAAATATGCACATGAAATTTGAAGCATATTAAATTTGAAGATGTGAAATGGCGTTTTTCCAATATCAGTTATATAAAATTTAGAAAGAACTATTGGCAGATATAAAGATGTAATCGTGAACATACATCTTACACACTTTGAAAATGGAAAAATAGAATAATGCAGAGAAGAAATATACATCATATACTAATAGAAAATACAAGCGTAGAATTATGGTGGAACGACCCTCACCCCACCCCACCCCTCCGTAGTTATAAATCACTGGAACTTCAGAATTAGTAAATGTTATGTGAAAGCGTAGTGTGAGAAATGAATAAGTGGGAAGTGAGCTTTTTATTGGTACAAGAAAATGTGAGGAAAATTATTATTTTGAATATTGCAAAAATTTGCTTTTTGATGACATTATCAACAATGAATACTTGCAAGAAATAGTAAACTAACCGTAGAGAAGATAAAGGGCTTCCTATTTCCTCTCTGTACATTTCTTTTCATATCTTTTAGTTTTATTTTGTTTCATGCCTCTCTTCACTCTTTCTTTCTTTCGTAACAGTCCATCATAAAAGGACGGTTTGAACATTAAATTTTGAAAAGCAATACACACCCAAAACTTCATTTTGTCTTGGCATCTATGCTGTAAATCTTGTTCACTAATTTTTTAAACCGGAAATTGATTTAATTTTCTATTGTTTCTAAATTGGGTAAGTAGGTTATCATGACACAGTTTTGGTAATTTGGTTATATTTCATTGCACTGTATACAATGGTCTGTCCTAGACGCATCGAGAGTCAGACTTAATGCTTTTTATGAATATGTCAGCAGTTGTATTGGGCACTTGGTATTCGAACGCGAATTAACATTACGCCGTAGGTTCATATGATCGAGAGGGGTATTTGGGACTCAAACGGGAATTAACATTACGTCATACATTAACATGCGGGGGTCAGGGCCGGATTAAGGCCATTGGGGGCCCTGGACACAGCCAACATAGGGTCCCATAGCTATCCTGTCTTGTCCATATATATATGTTACAGTACTATTAACAACACTGACTGTGAAATCAGACGATAATATACGGGGCCTCTTGAGCTTCGTGGGGGGTTGGGGTTGGGCACGTTGCCCACTTTGCCCTATGGATAATCTGGTCCTAGCGGGGGTGGGTTATTTGCGACTCAGACGGTAAATCCTATGTTAAAATGGTCAATAGGTTTAACATGGGGAGTGTATAATAGCCGCAAAGGATCGAAAGTTTATAGCCTCAAAGGTCGAATGTTCATAGCCTCTAAGGGTCGGACATATACTGGAAATTAACATGGGTCTAAGAATGTGTGGCTTCACACAGTTTTATTTGCCTTAAAATTGAATGGTAATGTTAGAGTCTTTCATGTACAATCTAACACAACTTTGTTATCCAACAACCCCATCCCTACAAACTAGCACAGGCCTTTTGATCGCTATCCGAACACCCCCTCTATATCCAGCATCCGTTATCTACACCCCCACCCCCCACCCCCCGCCACAATCCACCTACCGGTATTTGATTCCTAATCAAACACACACACTTACCATGACACATAAGTGTCTGTTGACATACTGCTATACCCTTACAAAGAAGCATGCTGTCACACAGAAGAGAGAAAAGATGATTTAAATTTTAGTGGTCAACAACACAGACATATACAAAACATACATATATAAAACATAAACATATTTTGGGGGCAACCAGAATGAGTATCTCTTTTCCAGTTCCCTAAAACACACAACTTTATGTCGTATAAGCACGGACGTGAAGAAAAATATCCCTCATACAGAATACAACCCTCACATAGAATAATAATAAAAAAAAATAGAGCAGAAATTGCGCTTAATCCCCTCTCCCATCCTTTTCATTTTTCTCATACCAATCCTTATGATCGTTGAGAAAGGGAAATTTATTATAGAGAGGTAGGAAGTGCTTATACTTTATACCCACCAACACAAAGATACACACGGACAGGGTTAGTGATTTATGTTTTTCTTGTAAATATCGACAGGCACATACATAGAGCACATATTGTTTGAATAATTTTTGTGTATTATGTCTTTTCTTAGAGACCCTGGTGGCCGTAAAAATAGTCATTATGTCTAGTGCACACAATGGCCACACCTCCCGGGTTTAGCTGTGCAGGCAGAACATCTTCCACTCCATCTCTTTCCACCCCAAGACTTGATGGAGACAGGGAGGGGTGAAGGAAGGTGATTTGCCTCGCTTTCCCAATTCTCTGTTTGAAGAATTATGAATGTCTGCCTCTTTTGCTGTTATTATTGTAATTATTGTTGTCGTCGCTGCAACTCCATGTCCCAGTTTTCATTCTAGGGATTGTCTCCTGTCTGGATCAAGTTCCTTGAGTTGACCCAGGGGGCGAAGAACATATTCCATGTGTACTAAGGCCTGGCTATTTATGTTCATTCTTGTCTTCTTTGTCGACTTGACTATGGGTGGACGTACTGGTGAACGCATCACTTTATCTGGGAATAGCACGGACGTTATGAAGAACATGATCAAGATCGATCGATCGAGAGTGAGAGTGCATGCCTATACAGTTTATTTTCAACAAATATAAAAAACAAGAAAACACCATTTTTGTTCAGATTTTAATATGTTTAATAATGAGAAGCTATTTAACTCAAAACAGGAGTACAAATAAAGAATATTAGACTTAGACATAGACCTATTTACAAGGTTGACAACGATGTGAAGTCAAACTTGGCTTCAAATTATCTAAGGCAATGGCATTTTGCCATCGATTCACACTTCGTTTCTGAGCTAAAGAAAAGATATAAATATAATTTTCACAGAACAATCTTTCTAATTTATCTTCTTTATTTCTAGATTACTCACGATCAAAAGAAGTTAATAAATCTTCTAAGCGAAATCTAAGACTGCGCTGATGAAGAAAATACACACAATGTTGTGTCTACATACCAAATAATTTGACCCTTGCAATCTCACATTATTGAATCAAGTCGATACAGCATTTCTTTCCGTAAAGACAATGACGTTGTTTTCCAGAGGAGGTAATCCATATCAAAATATTTCACTCTGTGATCGTTGAGAAAGTAGACAGCTAGGCAAATGGTTCTTGGTTGATGATTGTCGTCTGTACTGTTGATGTCCTAACCTTGAACATCTTTGGGTTCGCGATGGGGAAGTTCATCTTTAGCACACACCACATGATTCCAAGGAGTTGTGTATGAACTGATAGTCATAAGGTAATGAAGTTCCCAGGTATCCATTGTTTTCCTTTTTGGTTTTTCATGGGTAATGATAAGTCATCAATTCGCACCAGACCTTTTCCTTGAACAGTGCTTGCTGCCAATAAAGCGGGGGAACCACGGGTAGTCTCTGTACTTTGTTGCAAGAGAACTTCTATGCGTTTGTTTTTAAAAGAAGTCAATGTAGGTATGGAATGGTTACGCAAGATTTTATGCCATTTCCTCAAAATCTTTTCTTCTGAGATGAGAGTCCATGCCTCTTCCAACATTTCGTCTTGACTCATCATCATACATTTGTCGTGTTGTTTCTTACTAGGATCATGGATTTGACACTCATAAGAATGTTTTCTAGTTAGGCCTGTAATTCCTTTTTTTTTGCCAAGTCACGTGCAAAACAGAAGACTAAACGTTGTTCTTGTTCTGGCCATTTTGACATAATGACTGTATATTTGATTAAACCTGTTCCATCTTTTCTTGTCTTATAGTCGAGGATCACTTCTCTCCAACTATCGATTTACAGAGTATTGTTAAACTCCGCATACAAGATGACATTCACTGTGTTGGTCAGAGCTACTGCAAACTGATATTGGCTACTGTTGTTAACTGACTGTCCTACAACTTTAAACAACGTCATGTAAGATCTCAAGTATTTTTTGTGTGGATAAAGTTAGGTTCAAAGAGTCTAGTACATAACGTTGGGCCACCTCAAGTGTCGTATATCTTGGACTCATCTAACTGTTGGAGCTTGAAAGTATGTTGATCGCTGGCTCCATTGAGGGCAGCAATATTGATGTTGCCAATGAGCAAATGTTTAGGTAGCTTTCCTTGGAAAACACGAGCTTCGACTTTGGATCAGAGTCCAAAGGTAATGATGAAGGACTGCACTTCCACTCGTCGTGTCAGATACTTGTCTGTCGTTCTGCGTCGTTGAAGACTTCCAAAGTTTCAGGATTCCAAACTACGGAGGCATCCAGATGAGTGTTCTTGCTTCTTTTCCGCACGTCAAGAGATTTTCTAGGTAGGCTCGTTATGGGTTGGTATCCATGCTGCTAGTGACTAGTTTGTTATTATAAATCCACTTCGCTGAACAAATTGTTGACAGAAGCTACTCGGGCTTCTTCCTTTGGATTGGTGTTGTCCACTTTGAAAACTTCAACTATAAGGTACAAGTGACTGTTGTTCAGCTCGATGTAATCACTATAAATTTTATAGGAGATGAGGTAGTCGAGAAAGACACAAGATAAAATTCTATTGTTACGAATATGTAATTTAATTACTTGTGTGTTAATTTTAAATTCTTTTTTATTTTATTTTTGTATCATTACATTATATTGTAATGATTATTTTCAAGGGATCTGATATTTTTGAAAGGGATATTATGTTTATATAAAACGTAGTATGACTCGCATAAGCACGATTTTAGCATGCCGTAGTCTGTCGATTTAGTAAACATTACGCGAAAAGGATTGGTTATGGCCAAGGTCATTTTCGGGGCTCGTCCGGGATATTTGAATTTGGCTAAAACATTTCAGAAAATTGTTTTTTGAAATTTAAATTCCCTTAGTTTTCAAATCCCAAGTACTATTTTACATTTTCTTTGAAATCTTTAGTGAAAACAACAGGCTTTCATTCACAATGTCATCAAAAGTGGAAATATTTCTTTCTAGTTCAACTCAGGAGCAGTTGGATAGTCTGAAAAAAGATGAGTTGCTTGAACTTGCCAGAAAGTACGATCTTTCTGAAGCAAAATCTTCCTTAGCGAAGCAAGAAATTAAAAATATTTTGATTAAATATTTGGTAGAGAAGAATGTTTTTGATAAAAGTGTTTTGGCTACAGTCAGTAAGTCGATATCAGACTCTGACATAAAAGTAATGGAATTAAAAATGAAATACAAGATGGAATTGGAGTTAAGGAAGCTCGAGCTTCAGAAAGAGAAAGAACAAATGCAGTTGCAATTACCAGAGAAGCAATTGCAATTGCAATTTGAGAAAGAGGAGAAAGAGATACAGGAAAGAGAGAAAGATAAACAATTACAATTTAAAGAGAAGGAGAGAGAGACAGGAAAGGGAGAAAGATAAGCAATGGAGTTTCAAAAAGAACAAATGCATGTACAGATGCAAAAGGAGAAGGATGAAAAGGAATTTCAAATTAGAATGAAAGAAATAAAGCTGGCAAGGGAAAAGCACGATTACACTTCACACACAAATTCAAGTTTTGACATTACAAAAATATTAGGTTAGTTCCCCCTTTTAGCGAAAAGGAAGTAGACAAATATTTTCCTCGTTTTGAAAAAGTTGCGGAACATTTGAAATGGCCAAGGGAGTATTGGACTCAGCTACTACAATGTGTACTAGTTGGTAAAGCTAGTGATATTTACCATTCAATGTCAGTCCAACAAAGTTCTGACTATGATTTGATTAAGGAGTGCATTTTAAAGGGTTATGCGTTAGTCGGCAAAAATTCAGAAACTATAAAAAAGAACCTGAACAAACTTATGTTGAATTTGCAAGAGAAAAAGAACAGTTATTTGAGCGATGGTGTCATCATCTACAACGACACCTGTAAAGAACATCTAGCCACGATTGGGAAATTCTTTGAAAGACTCACTGATGCAAATTTGACTATTAATTATCTAAAAGTGAGTTTTGCCGTGCTTGTGTAACTTTTCTAGGACATATTGTGGGACATAGTCAAGTTAGAACAGGACTTCTCAGTAAAAGGCAAAGTACCTGATAATAAAAGACTCTGAGAAGCTCCTGTATCCCTTAAAATTGTAATAGGGACAGGATTGGCCAAATCACCCAAGAGTCATATAGAACCCTTCGACCTGAATGGTTCAAAATTCTCCATAATAAAATCAGGCTGGGGTTTATTAGACCCAACAAATGTATTGCTTTCAATACATGACCGTGACCTTGACCTCTTAGAAATAAGAGCATTTGGGATAGGTCTATCTTGATTCTGATGCCTATATTTCAATTTGAAGCAATCAGAAATGACGTGTTCTTCATTCTTGCAATAGGTACACGTAGGAATAGACAAGGATTTTAAATCAAGTTTATCAGAAGCTTACCTATCGATACTAAGGTCAAGGCTATCTCTGATTTTCCTGTGCCTGTCAGCAAAAAGCAACTGATGCGATTTTTGGGTATGGCTGGATACTATCGAAAGTTTTGATCCAATTTTTCAAATATTGCTGAACCTCTGAAAACTTGTTAAGTAAGAAGAACAAGTTTCTTTGGACTGAAAAAGGTCAGGAAGTTTCTTGAGTGGTTAAAACCCATCCTCAAAAGTGCGCCGGTTCTCACAGCTCCAAATTTCAATCAATCTTTCAAATTATCTGTGGATGTGAGTGATTTTGGGGTTGGAGCAGTATTGATTCAAGAAGATAGAAATGGTATTGATCACTCAGTGTGCTATTTCTCTAAGAAATTAAATAAGCACCAAAGAAATTACTCAGCAATCGAGAAGGAACGTTTGGCGTTAATATTGGCATTACAGCATTTTGAAGTTTACATCAGCTCAGCTCCTTCTCCGATTGTTGTGTTTAGTGATCACAACCCCCTTACTTTCATCGACAAGATGAAAAATAAAAATCAAAGATTATTAAGGTGGAGTTTGTTTTTGCAAGAATATAATCTCAACATCAGGCACATCAAAGGAAAAGACAATTTGATTGCAGATGCACTTTCCCGTGTATATAAATATTATTTTCATATACACTTTGTATAATTCATAAGAGTTCTTCTTATGTAATTTTCTTTACCTCATGTATAGTTTACATATGGTAAAAAAGAAAGCTTTATTACACAAATCTTTCTTTTTTATGGGGGAAAGTGTTACGAATATGTAATTTAATTACTTGTGTGTTAATTTTAAATTCTTTTTTATTTTATTTTTGTATCATTACATTATATTGTAATGATTATTTTCAAGGGATCTGATATTTTTGAAAGGGATATTATGTTTATATAAAACGATTTTAGCATGCCGTGGTTTGTCGATTTAGTAAACACTACGCGAAAACGATTGGTTATTGACAAGGTCATTTTCTGCCCTACGTGAAAAAACATTGTTTATTGCGCTATTTGATGATGAAATAACCACGCGTTCCGTCGTACGCGCCTGAAATGACGTCTTAGTTCAGTTTAAAAATACTCAGATCCCCGTGAAATAGTCAGTCGTACAATATATCTTCAAGAAGAAGGATATATGTCTATTAGGTGCCGTAAAGAGTTGTATTTTTACATCTTTGGAGCTCGAGATGTTTTATCATAGATGACAGCTTGTTCAGAAGTTCATCTATTTTTTAGAATATAATAATTTATTCCCTGGAGAACTATACAAGTGATTCCTTTGTATAAAAGTTTTAGGACAAAGACATTCAGTGGAAGTCTATTCTAAATTGGAACATTACAAGTTGTGGTTCAACGTGGAACTCTTGACATTCATATAAAGACTTCACCTGACGTTACATCCTCCATTTTGGAACCTCGTCGAGATTCAAACTTTGATTCAGTTAAGACTGTTTAGTGATAGGACTTACATATTTTTTCAATTCTAGGATAAATGTTTGGATTATCTTCACAAACTGTTACTTTTGAACGAGCCTATACGTAACACTATCCATTGGTATTCGTTTAACGTCATGTCAAAATGATCATGTTCTGACTTAGAACATTCACAAGAATCTCGGAGCATCATTTTTTTCTCTTTCTCAATTACGAATCAAACACTTCCAATTCTCTGACAGCTCCTGTTCTTCTTTTCTTCTAAACATGTTTATGAGATCTGCAGGGGTTTAGACGTCTATTTTGGCATGGTCCTTGATGGGGCATAGATGAAGTAATGCCTTGGCCAGAAGTGTGAAACGAATTTATAGGGATGTCTTGGAGATTTAAATGGTCTTTTCCGGTTTGAAACAATGTATTGTTTCTGCTCTTATGAAGGCTTCTTTTTGATTTTGTTTGTCAATGAGGACAGATGGATGAAATTCTCTTCCTTGCTTCAAGTGCAATAATCGTGTCCAAGTCTGGTTTAAGATGGGCGTTCGGTGCAATAAGCTGATAACAGGATACATCTGTTACAATTACTTGAGAATCGTTTTCGAAAATGTAGTTTCAACGTCACTTTCCCTTTCGAGAATATACTATTTTGTCCAATATATCCCTTTATGCGATTGGTGATACTGTCAAAATATGATTTACTGATAGGAAGATAATGAGAATTGCTACATTTCGGCTCTTTCAAAAGTAACAAAAGAAAAGAGTGAAGACAACAAGCTTTGTAAGTTTTAACAAAAATAATTTATTTCACGGTTTGTGAAGACAATCCAAACATTTATCCTAGTACTAAAAAAATACAAGTCTATCACTAAATAATTTTAACTGAATCTAGGCTCGAATCTTGATGACGTTCCAAGATGGAGGATGATGACGTCAGGTGAAGTCTTTACACAAATGTCCAGAATTTCACGATGAACCACAATTTGTACTGTACTATTCCAATTTCGAATGAATTTCACTGAATGTCTTTGTCCTAAACCACTTGTGTAGTTCTCCAGGGAAAAATAAATTATTATTTAAAAAGTAGATGAACTCCTATAGCTGTCATCTATAACAAGACACATCTCGAGCTCTACAGATGTAAAGAAAAATAAACTCTTTC
Source organism: Megalonaias nervosa (assembly GCA_016617855.1). Classification (NCBI taxonomy): domain Eukaryota; kingdom Metazoa; phylum Mollusca; class Bivalvia; order Unionida; family Unionidae; genus Megalonaias; species Megalonaias nervosa. The sequence continues at coordinate 16,348 of JAECUM010043388.1, forward strand.
CAGCACAAGAAAAATAATAATAAGAACGACTCTGACTATTTCACAGGGACCTAAGTGTTTTTAACCGAACTAAGACGTCATTTCATGCACGTGCACGAAGAATGTGTGGTTATTTCATCATCTAACAATCGCAGTACACGATGTAATCACATATGCTTAGAAAATGACCTTGGCCACAACCAATCGTTTACGCCGGTTGTTTATCCAGTCGGCAATCTAAAATAATGCTTACGCATGCCGAGAGTCATATTGACGTTCTAAATAAACACGATGTTTCTTTCAATAATATCAGATCCCGTGAACATAATCATCATCACAATAAAATATAATGATACAAAAATGAAATAAAAAGAATTTAAATTTAAACACACAAGTAATTAAACTACATGGTCGTAACAGAATGTACGAGACCCGTGTTTCCACTTTCCTCGGAAGAAATTGTTTCTCGCATCCCGAGGAATTGTAAGCCATGGCTGTGGCATACCGATGACAGTCGCCTTAATGCTGAATGTCCTTCTTGCTTCAAGCATCGTTGAGAGGGTCTAAAATCGATTCGCCGAAATCAGAAAGAGTATGGGGTCCCAGATAGACTTTTTCATGTCCTCTTGGACTCTTACTACATATGGGTTAGAGAAGAAATAGAGGCTTTGGTATGCACTTCTCACAAGTATATGATCAACGTAAATAGGGATGTTAATGCCATTCTGTTTTTCGTTTTGTTATTGTGATGTTCTTGCATGAACTCGTTCTTCAGTTAATATCTTTGACTGCAACATTGATGCTCAAAGTCCACGATGTAGTCACAAAAACGCATCTTTTCCTTCCTGGACAAACGTGTGCCTTTAGTTCCAATAAGGTATGCACAAGTGATAGACAATCTCAATATTTCACAAGTACGTTCATGTTGTTGTCAAACTTGTTTGGTGCGATGCTTTTCGTAACAAGTGGGACTGAAAACGGCTCTCTTGCAAGTTGAGCAATGAATGTGTTGTTTTCCTTCAGGAATGCAGAGTGGAAAAACTTTAGTAACATTTTTCATAATAATTAGTGTATCCAAGAAATCCTGTGATATTAGTAATGGCAGAAAATTGGTCTTGATGATGACACACATGAATGTATTTTCCATCTGTAAAATCTGTTCCTCGAAGCACGAGAGCTCCAACGAACGACTTGAAGGTATATTTTCAACATATAATAAGGAAGTGACTCGTCTTGCATTTTCTGTATTTCAGGAATGCCATACACCGTCTCTTTGCCTGCTTGATTCAAAAGGAGTTCTGCTTCTCTTCGTTGTTGGGGCAATTATCGAATGCATTTTCATACTCTTTGCCGTTCTGCTGGTCTTGTTTTTCACGACATACGTTCGATCAACGACAATTGCATAGGTAAGCACATCTGGTCGTTTTCATTGTCAACTTGGACTCTCTTGCGTTTATAGCGGGGATTTCATCCACCAATAACACTTTTCTGCGTCGGGTGCCTCTAGGAGGAAAAACATGGGCCATGTGAAGAGCTGCTTTTCCACTGGTCATGTCAAACTCGTCATTGGATTGTTGGATATGTTGAATTTTGTCGATCACCTTAGACGATGTCGATCCAGACAGGAGACTTCAAACTGTCGTCATGGATGGATAGTCCAGAACGATCATCCTCTCTAGTCTGACATTGTCGTTTCAATGTATCTAACAAGGAATTCCACAAATCTATAATGAAGCCTGTCCATTTCTCCGGTTACACTCCAGCTTTGAACTCGTTAAATTTTATCGCGTAGATTTAAGCAGTTGTTCTAAATTTTTCTGGAAGTAACTTTTTGGCTTTCTCGAATGTGAAAGTAAATTTCGAGAGTTGCTAACCGACTTTCTTGTAAGACGGACCTTGACTCTCTCTGTCTTGAGGAAGAGGTGGAGCCTGTTAATTCAGGTTCACTCATGTCATTTTCCGAATCACTGGCATGTACCTGTACACACACTTCAGTTAGCGCATGAAGCGACACAGAAAATCGTCGTCGTCTCTTGGACTGTCTGGGTTCTTTTCAGCAAAGTATAGTCATTTCATCTTGATTCCAAAATTTAATTTAACTTAGTTTCTCTCTCTCTCTCTCTCTCTCTCTCTCTCTCTCTCTCTCTCTCTCTCTCTCTCTCTCTCTCTCTCTCTCTCTAACCCATATATATATATATATATATATATATATATATATATAAAATCAAGCGCATTCTCATATGATTTTTCCTGTTTCCTGTTCTCAAGACAACTCAAGCAAGATTTCAAGAATTTGCTACTGTAGAGTCCTCAGCCATCTTTTCGGGCATGCTGTTCAGTCCAGACCATTGCCATGATCACACACACATCGATATGGAAATGAAGAATTTATGTGCAGAGGCAAGTGCCTCTGAAGCAGGTTTTATTTTACGGTCTAACGATGCGACTTTCAGAAGGAGAAACCCACTGATGAGACGGAACTTATATTAACTGCCTTTGGCTAACAAATCCTAACGGGCCTTTCAAGATCACCCAGATCTCAAGAAAAGAGAAATACTAATCCCTATTGCCAAAATGTTTGTCTTATGTTTTGTGTATTGATGTGTTTGTATATGTCGATGTTGTTGACAACTAAAACTTCCTCTTTTCGGTATGATAGTATGTTGGTATGTAAGAGTATAGCAGTGTGTCAGTAGTATAGTGGGTTACCGTAGCGACAATGGGAATTAGCATTACAGACCCCCCCTGGGCCAGTATAGCGACAAGAAAGTAGGTCAACACCCTGGGCCAGTATAGCGACAAGAAAGTAGGTCAACACCCTGGGTCTGTATAGCGACAAGAAGTAGGTCAACACCCTGGGCCTGTATAGCGACAATGGCAATTTGGTAGAGCGGTGACTAGGAGACTGTGGGTTTGTAGAGCGATAAGCGACAGGTGGCATGTTTCTTTTTTTAGTAGAGGAAGGGTTTTATATATATATATATATTCGTTTAGGGGGAGACCAAATGAAAATTAAGATCTTTTCGAGGTATTGGAAGTGGCCCTGAAAAGGGCCGTTGTTTGTTATGTGATGTTAATACTATTCTGTTAACATACAGGACATCGCATAGGTCTTCTTATCTTCCTCAAATTTCTCAAAGTTTGTCTTAAACTGTGTCTCACTTCTGGTCCGTAGATGAGAGTCCGCTTAAGACAGCCTTGTCTTTCCACATAACATCTTCTTTTCCAAAGAGTGGCCCCAGTGATCCGGATGACAGTCCATTTTGTTTTCACATACATGGGTAAGTCTGTACGGAACAGCATTGAGGATACCAAAGTAGAGGATTCTACGTCGATCAACATCTTCTCTGTGACGAGAACAGGTGAAGGGAATGAAGTGAACCGCGTTTAGTTATAGTGGAAGACCGGATCGAAACGGATTGAAAGGGTTCACCAATCCTAACACGCGTTACAAAATTCAGTCACTTCGCGGAGTCTGTCTTCCAATCCGAAGAGAGCTACCTGTGACATCACATTTCCTATATAGGCACACTAGCGTCTGTGTGCAGTGAATCGATGCGGTAGTGTTTTGTGAAACATGACGGAACCTAAGAAGACAATGAATTGGGGTGCACCGGCTGTGGAGACGAGAAGTAATGGTACAGCAGCAGCTACCAAAGTGAACACAGTGCTACTTCCCGAAGGGGTTGATTTCAACTGGGATTTAGTGGATTTTTTATCTTCTTCCCAAGAATTTGTTCCGGTACCAGTACCTTCGCCACTTTCTCCTTCATTACCACGTGTCGACGATTTTAAACAAAGACAGAGAGAAGAATTGGAGAAATTTTTACAGCAGCAGAAAGAAGCAGAGCAAGCATTTCTTCTTGAACAGAAACAGCGAGAAGAAGCAGAAGAGGCAAGAAGGAAACAACAGGAAGAAGAAGCAGTAGAGAAGAAACAAAGTCTAGGAGAGAAGGAGAACAGCGAAAGTCAAACGGTCACGGTACTCTTAGACATTTTGGCCGAGTTAAGAAGTCTGAAACAAATGTGTCAGACTTCTTTATTACGACCCAAGAGAAAAAGACCTTCCCGAGCCAAACAACCTAACCCTGTGACTACACCACAGATACCACCCCTAGTGATATCTACTAAATCATTGACAGGAGCAAGTCCACAAGTAGGCCTTGGCCGTGGCAAAGGCTTAAGACGGTTAAAGCGAATTGATTCTCGTTCCTGAGTTTGTTCTAAGGAAAAAAACAAACACTCAACAGTCCTTTTCAGGGCTACCCAATACTCTCGAAAAGAGTGACTATTCATTTTGCCAAAATCAATTAAAACTCAAAAATCCCTTCTTGAACCCTATGATGTACGTGTTGTGAG
>JAECUM010043390.1:0-15000 GCA_016617855.1 Megalonaias nervosa
ATTTGAAAGATATCATTATGAAGGGAACAAACTGACAATAAATTAACTGATCTCACGCATAATGAAAATAACTGTTCACAAAATCTTAGAGCTGCAAAAATATATTGGAGACAAAAGAAAATGATTTAAGATGCATATTAGTTTCTCAGATAGGGATTTAATACGTTTACATTTGCTAATAAAGAGCTATAAACAGTAATTGAAAGAGTAAACAAAGAATTAATACCTAACACTCAACAGTGTTCGCAGTCAATGAAACGGCACAACTAGAGTAAAGAATGCCCTACAGAGTGACTTGGAGAAAGAGATTGTACTGAAGACTGTGGGACTCTTCAGTCCTGACTTAAACAGTTACAGATAAACTATAATTTGCAGATAAACTATAATAATTGCATCCAACCATCCGTTCGACAGAATAAAAAGTTAATGGACGATTTCAACACAAGTGATATTCACTACTCACAGCACAGGTGATACTCACAAGTGATACTCAACAAAATAAGACCTCACATAAATACTCTCCGTTGCAATATCAAGAATTATTTAAAAGAGATATTTCGAAATAAAGGAGGATACACGTTAATGAAATCACAATTAACCTACAGATGAGGATGAAAAGATCAAAAGGATAAAATATACTACATTCGACGAATGTACAAATCTTCAAGTCACACACGGAGGTTGAGGAATCTAAACCAGATACAAAAGAATACATTAATCAAGAAATTGTAAATAATGGCTGTGTTTCGCAATGTAGTATTGACGAAATAGATCTAAATGGTTGACTTAAGTTAAATAAATCAGGTTTATGCAAAAGGTTTACCATCTTGTATATTAGAGGTTTCATATTCGCTGGTCTTAGTATCCATATTCACACTGGAGTAGAGGTAAACAACCAACATGTTGCTTTCTCATTAGGCATTAAATAATACGAAAATAAGTACTAAGTTGTGGTTACTATTGGAAACAGGATACAATTTGAAGGTAATAACAATTAAAACTAGCAGCAGCTTTCTATTTTGTTACTCACAAATATAATAATTTTGAAGTAGCCAGAGTAAGTATGAAGGAGATATAACAGCTAACTGTGCAGCAATTCTGAGCAACAACTATGTGCTCAAGATATTAAACCCTCATGGATCTTCAAAATGAATTAGACACGATATATTTATATAACTGCTTACAAAACTACAGACATCAATGACAGCAAAGGATATAATGACTATTTTAGGAAAAGATTAAATAAACAAGGCTATGTGGCTCATTATGAAAACAATTTACATGATGATTTTACTTTTTCACGATGTAGTGACCCTAGCGGTAATTAAAGCTAAAAACACGACAAGGCAACCAAAAGTAAATGATTTATCTCATCCTGCTTTTAATCAAGTACAAAACGATTAGATATTCATTGCACGTGTAAGTGTGTATGTTGCCAATAAGATTCTTCGTCGTGCAGAGCGCACATTGCATTCGTCGAAGAAAGACCCGATCTTTTATACACAATACGTGAATAACTCCAAGCTAGCAGTAAATAGATATCACAAGGAGTTAAATACTTCAATACATCACATACACCCCGAGCAATATTCAACCCAAACTTTATTTGTCTGCGTAAACAAACCAAGCAAATTATATTGATTGTTACAGATAGTTATTAGTGTGATACATGTCATTTCCAAGGGGCTTCAGGTTTCTTTCATCTTCAACACCCTACCCTCTCTTTCTCTCCCTTCTACATGGAAACACCGTCAAATTGATAGAAGGATGCCTTTCTACAACAGGAGATACGGTCACTCAACAAAAAGGGCGTGGATTTTGTGCAATGACCACAATCACCGGGGTTTTATTCGAGATTGTTTCTTACTCGGAAAGCAAACAGAAAGTTGAATTGAGACCCATTACCGACTGGAGTCGCTTCAAACAATTCATTGAGCGTCCAAAATTCAGGATGGAGACAGTGAGATCAATCCGCATCTCCGTTCGAAGGGACGAGTATGCTGTTAGTCTCGATCTGACAGACGCATATTTGCACGTCCCGATCGACCCTGTGACACGAAATATTTTCCGCTTTGCTTACCGCTTCACAGTTTATCACTTCAAAGTTCTCCCTTTTGGCTTCAACATGAGCCATTGGGCTTTTACCAAGATCATGGACAGCGTTATCACCCTGTTCCTATCGACCTCATCTATAACGGCAGAAACTTACCTGGACGACATCCTTCAGAAACTCAAGGTACGTTATATCCTAACCCAATCCAGGAACGATCTCGTCTCTCTTTAAGATCATCCAGACTTTCTAATGAACTGGAAAAAATCAGACCTCCATATATCCCAGATTTCCGTCCATATGTGATGGAATTTGTGAACCAGCCGGAATCTGGTGCGACTTCGCTAATTCAAAATCGTCGAACGCGTCGAGTCCGTTTCTAACAGGACGTGGATTTCAGAGAGAGAGTTTTTGCAACTCCTCGGTTTACTCAATGCGGCAGCGGACTTGATTCCGCACCTCCGACTTTTTATGCGCCCCATACAAACGACATTGCTAGTACATTTAAAGTTCCCTCGATCAAACAGTCGTAATCAGTCCCGAGATTTGTTATACGTCAGTGGCGCAACCCATGTTGGCTGACCATGCGAATCCCGTTAGAGAAGCCCAAAGCGGAAATAAGGGTATGTGCGGACGGTGGTGAACGCGGTTGCGCTGCCCACCTGTTCCAGACTTCAAACCCGTCAGCGGCACGTGGGAGCCAGGGGAATGACCTCTACATATCAACATCCTAGAAATGAAGACTGTCATCAACATGATTCACTTCTGAAAAGATCGACTCTCATGCGAATCGGTCCTCATTATGTCACACAACTCTGTGGTGGTGACCTATCGCCTTAAACATGGAAGTATCAATTAACCAGACTTGTATGTTCTTTTGGCAGTTTCTACTTTGGCGCTACAAGCTCAATATCAACATAGGAATCAGACACATTCCCGGCAGACACAATGTCTTGGCCCACTCTCTATCCAGGTGGATCAAGTCCTTCACACAGAAATGTCTCTCCATCAATCGATCTTCAGTCGGACTTGTGCGCTTTGAGAGCGTCTGATAATCGATAAGAGGTGGGTTCACAAGTTAACCACTTTCGTCTCTCCAGTCCCAGACCCAGAAATTTCGGCCGCGGATGCACTGTCAATCAGTTGGGAGGGGTTGTGGTCATTTGCCTACCCTCACGAGGTCCTGATACCAAACCTAATCCAGACATTATGGGGTCAGAATTGCAAGACGATTTTAATGGCTCCTCTCACATGGGACAACGCTGGTCACAGATCAACTCTATCTAGCGGTAGATCAGCCCAGAAAGTTTCCTGCCAACCCGAATCCCCTCAAGCAACCACGGTCACGGGTGTTTCATTCCTGCCCGGACCGCCTTCTACTCCAGCCTTGACTCTTATCAGGAGAGTCTTGCGAGACGCACAATGTAAACCTCCGATTGTAGTCAATCTCGAGAGCATGAAGGCCCTCCACTCTGAAGGTTTACGAGGGAAAGTGGCATGCATTCAGGGACTGGTATCATACCAATAACATCGTCTCTACGAGTGCCTCAGTTTCTCAACTAGCTGATGTTTTTGTCTGGCTCTTAGAGGAAAACCAGTTGGCCCCAGTCTCTATCACATAATACCCCTTTATGATATTGGACACATTCAATCATCAACCATACATGATTTTGGGCATAATAAAGACCTATCAGATTAACTGATTAAATTGATTGTATTTGTATGGTCCACCAGCACTGTTAGGCTATCTAGCGCCATACAAAAGGTTATGTGTAGGATTATTTAAACGTGGTAAAAGGTTTCGTATCGACCAGCGATATAAAAGCAAACAGATGAAAGTAAACGATTGGACTGTAACGGTAATATATAAAGCTTCCCGATCAACGCGGAATGTAAATGGTGTATGTTAATGAAGACAGATAAAAATGTATTCAAAATAAGGGAAGGTGTATATACATTACATAAAACTGCTCAAGGTGATAGCATATAAGTTATAGTTTAGAATAAATGTTGACTTCTTTCAGTAAATCTGTAATACAAGTCACGTTTCTTCTATATAAGGTTCCTTTATATCATGCACATTTTAGTACTGATTGCGAGTAGGTTTTAGGTCGAAACACTCCATCATCATGTGCTTAACAGTGAATGGTTCATTGCAAGAAACGTACTCTGGTGGGTCTTCTATGTTTAGTATGTGGGAGTGGGTTATATAAGTATGACCAATTCTAATTCTTGCACTGACTACCTCCTCCCTACGGATGGTTCTGTAGGAAGGAGTCCATTCTCCAAGGGTTGGCTTTTCTGGCATGAAGTTTGTTATTCACTGCATCATTCCATGATGCCTGCTACTTGTGACGTATAGACTCTTTGATACTAGGTTTAAAATCAGTATACGGTATTTTAAAATCAGATGGTTCTAGAGATAGGGCCATTTTAGCATCTCGATCTGCTTTTTCATTACCTTTAGTACCCATATAGCTGGGTAATCAACAGTATACTATATTGTGGGAGGTACTCAGCTTAGTATTTTTTACGAGAATATTGGTTAATGATGGGTTCTAGAGTTTCTATTCTGTAGTGACTGAAGTACTGAAAGTGAGTTGGAGAAGATGATGCTGTTTAAAATACGTTTGTTTTCGATATATCGCAGAGCAAGGTCTATTGTTCTGCTTTCGGCTGAATAAACTGATGTACCATTTGGTAAGTGAACTTTTGTTGAGAGATTTCCTCTAACGAGGGCTGCAGCAGCCTTTTCAGCATCTTTTGATCCATCAGTATAAATTCTTGTGTAGTTTTCAAATTTGGTGAGAAGTTCATGTTAAAAGTTGTGGAAGAAGGAAGGGTTTTCTCAGATTTTTTTTCATAGTGTAGCGTAAAATGTACTTTGGGTTGTTTAAGTAGCCAGGGAGGTGTTTCGGAGATGGACGTTTTCTGAAATTTAGAAAGATCAATTTTGGTACTGTCAAGGCTGGATGATATTCTAATGCCAAAGGAATGTATGGCGTCTGGTTTTTTGTTCGTATAAGATTTTGTATTTGGGTTGAGAAACAACCGAAAAAGAGGGTTCAGAGGGTTTGATCTGAATTTGAGAGCATACTGTGCGGAAAGCATTTCTCTACGATGTGATAAATCTGTTTCGTTCCCTTCAGCGAGAAGGCTTTCAAACGTGCATGTCTTAAATCCTCCTAGAACGAGTCTTATTCCTTGATGATGAATTAGTCAAGCATCTTCAAGTAGGACTTCCTAGCTGAACCATAAACAATGCAACCATAGTCCAGTTTGGAGCGAATTAACGTTCTATATAAATTGAGGATGACTTTTCTATCATCACACTTGTCAGTGTGCGCTACTACTTTAAGTAGATCTAGAGACTTCAAGCATTTAGCTTTCATGTTCTTTAGATGTGGAATAAAGTCATTTTTTTTCCTGTCGGAGATACTACCTAAAGATTTTGTTTCCTCAGCAACTGGAATAGGTGTTCCGTCCAGCGTGAGTTTAGGTTCATCATGATGTCCTCGTAACTGACAGAAATGCATACATACCGTTTATTATTTCAAGAATTTGAAGCCGTTAGTACTGGCCCAATTTTGAATCTTGCTGATACTTTGCTGTAGTTGTCTTTCAATTGTATGCATGTGCTTTGATCGATAACATATTAGAGGGTGGAACCCACTCGTACCTTGAATTCTCTGTCTGAGAGAAAGTTTGATATAAAAGATTTTAGACGACCTTTTAGACCCAGATCTTACAGGTCATTTAGGATCCCGTACTTCCATGTCGTGTCATATGCCTTTTCTAAATCAAAGAAAACCGCTACTAAATGCTCCTTCTTGATATATGCGTCGCGAATAAATGTTTCCAGTCTAACCGGATGATCATTGGTGCTACGGTCATAACGAAAGCCACTTTGGAAAGGAAATATTAAATTGTTAGTTTCGTGGTACTATACAAGCCGAGAATTGATCATTCGTTCCAATGTTTTGCACACACTGCTCGTCAGTGCAATGGGTGGATAATTGGTAGGATCTGCGTTAATTTTACCTGGTTTGGGAAGTGGTATTACTGTTGCTTCTTTCAAAATCTTAGGTACATTACTAATAATCCACAAATCATTGAAGATTTTCGAAAGCGATGTTAATGATGATTCTTGAAGGTGTTTCAAAAGCTGGTAAAGTATTTCGTCAGGCCCAGCGCATGTATCATGGGCCTTGCCTAAAGCTTCTATAAGCTCGAATGTTGAGAACAGTTGTTTGAACATTCCAAGCTGTCGGATGTGAATTTTACACGTGACTTTTCTTTTTTTAGTTTTTAAACTTCGAAAGGCATGTGAATAATCAGATGATGAGGAATTTTTCGAGAAACTGTTAGCAAGAATATTTGCTATATCTCGTGTTGAACAAAACTTGTTATTGTTCAGTTTCAAATCTGAGTGGATTATGTTTTCTCTTTCCATTTCTTTTGCGGATAGTGACGCAAACTTTCTTTATAGAGGAACGAGAGTTTAAAAAAGAAACATATTTCTTCAACGATGCTAGTTTGCTTTCTTTAATCGTGCGGCGAGCTTTGGCCCGGAGAATACGGTATTAACTTAGATTTTCGGGCGTCGGATGATTGTTAAATTTTCTCAGTGCTTCTCTGCGTGGTATAATAGCTTTTTACGTTCTCTAGCGATACAAGGTTTTTGGGTTCTTTTAGACTTCAGTGAGGACTTAGGAATGCATTCTTCTGCTATCGCGATTAAAATACAAGCAAAATACTGAATAGGGTCAGTAACATTGAAAAGGGTATGCTCGTTGAGTCTAGTTTTACAGAGTGTTTCAAACTTAGCCCAGTCGGCCTTCGTTAAATTTCATAGTGGAATTGCGTGATCAGTTGTAGAATTAAAATTTTCAAGGGAGATTGGAAAGTGGCCACTGCTGTGAAGGTCATCAGTGACCTTCCAATCATAGTCCAAAAACAGCGAAGGAGAACAAATAGCCAAATCGATACACGTGAATGTACCCGTTACTGGGTGTAAGTACCTCGGAGATTTGGTGTTATATAGACACAAATCGTGTCCAGAAATGAAATCTTCTACTTTGTGGCCTCTGTCGCTTATGTGATTTGTTCCCCATAAAAAGTTATGGGCATTAAAATCCCCGAGTAAAACAAATGGCGCGGGAAGTTGTTGAACACGGTTGTCTAATTCGTTTGATACTAGGTTGGTGTTTGGTGGTATATAACTAGAACAAAAGATAATCACTCGGTGTAGAGTGACACTCCAGCAATGGCTTGCAAATTTGTGTCTAAAGGTATGACTTTGTGTGTAGCACTATTTTTCACAACAGAAACTCCTCCTGATGCCCATTCACCATTTTTGAAGTAGGTGTTAAACAGGGAGTAGTTTTTAAGTATGTTGTTGTCCGTATCTTTCAAGAATGTTTCCTGCAGGAATAATACAGCAGGATCATGTTCATTTTTGGAGCACAAGAATATCATTGTAATTGGTGTTAAGTCCTCTACAGTTCCTTTGTATGATCTTATTCTTCATTATAAGTTTAAAGTAGATATTATATAGCTGGGCTAGACCTTTTGCGGAGGCAATCTGTGGTTATTGATCTGGAGGAAGTACGGGGATGATTTTTTTGCTGCTAGATCTGGAGCCACCTTGAGCACATGAAGCAGTTTCGTCTGCATCCATGCTGTCAATGTCTCCAAACCTATTATAGGGTTTACTGGGGTCATCTGCCCCTTTTGCTGTCTATTTCTTTGCGATCTGTTTTCATTTATTGGTGATTTCGGTGGTGGGGTATTATTGAGAATTGATTTAATAGATGCCGTGTTTTTCTGTGCTTGGTAATGGTGGGTGTTTGAGCTTAATGGTGAATCGGGTGGATCTGTCTGAGTTTGAGCGTCCTTCGTTGTTTTGGGATTGTTTTTTACTACAGTGGAGAAGGATGGGCCAGGAAGGGATATTTTTGTTTTCTGGCCTCTGGATACGGAATGTTAGATGTTCACTTTACCCTCTGTATTTCCTTCTCTTGTTTCCAAGAATCAAAATCCTAACAATTGGCGTGGTGCTCATTTAAACAGTTGACACAATGCGGAGTTGCTCTACACTCAGATTCCTGTTGAGAATGTTCTCTGCATCGGTCATTTATTTGGGTTGTTGAGCATCGGTCTTCATGATGGCCATATTTTTGACACTAACAGCACCGAAGTTCGGAATGTATACATCAACCTTCACATACAAAAAGACAACTTTGACCACTCTGGGTACTGTTCGTTTGTTGAAGGTGAGTATAATGGTGTTGTTGTCCTGCTTATTGTTGTTAGGTTTAATACGTATTCTACGGACTGCAGTGACGCCTTCGTTTTTTTTCCTTCACTGATATCTGTGTCGCTTACTCCAGCCAAATCACGACAGCGAATCACTCCTTTGGACGTATTGAGTGTTGTGTGAGTGAATCAGATCACTGGAATATTGAAGAAGATTTTCATTTTCTTGATATTTTCTGTTTGAATTCGTCGCTCACACTCAACAAGAAGGTAGCCCGATTTCAACGTTTTAACTCTTTCTGGTGTGCAGATCGATCCCGTTATTGTCTTTTTGATCACAAAAGGAGAGAATGCGGCAAGCGCTTTTGAGGCAGCTTTAGACTGTATAGCTATGAAGAGTGGAAATGACTCCACACTACAAGGTTCGCCATCTAAATGAAATCCAGTTTTCATTCGTTTGTTTTGATTTTTTGGAATTCACCATGTAGGTTTGGTTAAATGCACCTCCCGTGCTCCCCGCCCGGCATGGAGCCCAACAAGGGGACACTTTTCAAGTGCCAGGGATACACAGATGTTATACTTAGTCGGTAAAATTACCTCCCGATTGACCCGTTAAGCCACCGCCTTCTAGGAAGTCTTCTAAGACTTGGTAAAGGGAAAGTTAATGTAATAGAATGTAGGGGCAACGGTCGTATCAGGAGAGATACAAAGAGAAAGATAAAGAAAGTGAGCTAGTAAATAAAGACTTCGTAGGGCTCAGCGTGACCAGCCGATTTGTCGAGACCGGAAAATCCCGACCACCCGTCTAGAAGAAGTAGGGGCCAATGTAGTTTATTGCATCGGAAGGCTTCTGCTCAACTACCAGGATCCTTTCCTCCCCCGATACGGGATGCCACCCATGGGTTGCCACTACTTAGTCGCCTCTTACGACACGTAGTGAGGACACGTAGGGTCAATTCTACAACCCTGGACCCGCAGGGGGAAAGACCTATCAGATCTTTTAGGCAAATGTGGTCTCAAGCAATGCAAATGCTACTCTGTTTCCAAATTGAACCATCTGGGTTTTACCTTGGCTCGATTTGAATCAATTCGGGCCTCTAGCCCAAGCTTAGATAAGGTTACTATCACACAAAGAATGTTTCCTGATCGGTTTCGCTTCTGCTAGCAGAGTAAGCTAGCACGTTGCCTTTTCTGTCGACCCGGATTCTCTTCATTTCAGTTCGGAGGTTTCGCTGGATCTCTTGACTCAGCCAGGCCCTGTAAGACAAAATAAGTTACCGTCCGTCGGTAACTAAAGATTCACTATTTGCGCGCTCTCTTCCATAATCAAATTGAGAACAGCAGCCATGCAAGATCCTCTTCGCGCTCTCAAGCACTATTTGAAACGCACAAGGACAAGTCGTTGAACAAGCAAACTCTTCTTCCTTACGCTGACAGCCGGGACATATTATATCACCCATCAAGCCCTTGCTTCGTGGCCGAACTCTTTGTATACTCTGACGTCTCACCAGGTCAGAGTCCTCTCAGGAATATTACAGCTCAGGAGCTTCGATCCATCTCTGCGAGCCTCGCATTCGAAAGTAACGTATCTATCAGAGATATAATAAAAAGCTATTGGCTTTATGCAGAGTGAACATTCTCGAGCTTTTATCTAAAGACTTAGCTTCGCAGAGGAAAAAGAAACATATATCTGGTTGGTCCGGTGGCGGCAGCATAGCCGGTCATCAACATTGCACGTTAGCTTCGCTGAATTCGCCGGTGAAATTTTGCTTGTTAGAAGATTTCAGTGTTCATCTTCTTAACCGTATAAAAGGGTCACACGTCAAGTGACCCCAATCTGTGTTCCTGATGTAATTAGGAGAAGTAGTTATGATTCACAAATGCAGCCAACCATCATTATATAGAAAGATACCCTGGGCTGACGTCGGATGATCAGCATTCCCTCCTAGCATTACTTATGCTCCTAAAATAATGCGATTGGGAATGTATTCAAAGGAAAAAGTAAATTTTATAAATAAATTGTTTCTCCGCAAATACTTACCCAGTCACATTATTTAAGACCCTCGCAACCATCCGTCCATGCAAGCATCCTCATTAGCGTATCATTCTGCTAAATACTGCCGATACCTGGCGGCGGAAATGGGGGGGGGTAATTAGCAAGAGTTATTTCCCTTTGTCTACATGAGATAGACATGAAAAGACCATTTTCGTCTCTTGGTAGGACTGCATTCGCGAGGTAGCATGCTAATATTCCTAACATAATGTGAATGGGTAAATATTCGTGGAGAAATTAAATTGATTAAAAATTTGCCCATTATCAGTAGCAACATGTTATAATATGTTACTAGTTCTATTTCAACACCCGACATCTCCAATGAAGTATCATGGCCAGTCCTAGATTACTATTATAACTAATAAGGTCTGGCTTGTAATTTATGTGCATACATTGCTCAAAGCACAACATCAATATATCTGTCTGCACAGAACCGGATTACAGATCACATAGTTGAAATAGTTAATGACAGCAAGTACATACTGGTAGTCTTTACCAGATATGTTTGACGCATTGCATATAAGTTTTCTTTCGATGGTATATATCAAGTGATCTATATATTCAAAGTTTGTATTATGATTGTTTCCCACATATTGAAAACATTCAGGCCTTTATTGTCGAAAAGAATTTTCCGTTTTCTATTTATTTACCTGTGAGGGCAACACTTTTGATTTTTTGAAGAACTCTATTCTACTGATACCACCCATCCCTTTAGTTCGATGATATCCATTTCACCTCTATTCAGTATATATTGTTATCTTGTTCTTTAGTTTTAAAAAATGTTATCCGTAGATCGTCCTGCTAGCTGCTTGTGTCGTTTCTTAAGTCTAATTGCCAAGTCTTGATCTACGTTTAGAGAACTAAACTGGCGACTTTTTATGTTAACTATGTTCTTAATATACGGGTAGTGTCAGTGAAAACATATCCTACAAATCCTAATAGATGCCGCTGTAAATTCTGTGCTTATTTACAACCCATAATTCATTATTCTATTTCAATTTGGTATATTCATAAATTAATATCTTGTGTTAAAAGGTAATAAAGGTGCCAGTGATTGTTATAATTTTGTTTATCTTGTACCGGAGTCTGCTTTTGATTTATTTAAACAGAAATATTGTCAGAAGTCTTCGTGGAGGATTTAAATTTCGTAATTTTCGCGGGTAATAAATGTCCATCAAATTAAATCCACAATGAATGATAGCAGTGCTGAAGAACAGTACGACGTAAAATCTAGACTTCAGAAAATTGTGTCCCCACTAAATTGTATATATTTTCCCAGACAACGAAATGTATCCCAACAGGTATTTAAAGATATATTTAACTATTTTGTACGTGCATTTAAAAAACTGAAAATTCCTTATAAAAATGTATTGTAGCTAAATCCCACGTCTGATCTTTCAACCTATGGGGGAGGCCATTTATGAGTTTGGATTCACCTCACCACCTCCCAGACATCTGATAGAATTCCTCTTGCTTTGGTTTTCTTTGACTATCGAATGTTGTCGTCTGTGTGTCTTACGTCAACACGGCAAGAATGGCGCTAAATCACTTGAATTCCACTGTTGAATTTGTATCGTCCGAGTGTTTCAAAAGATTACGAATGCTGGAAGTAATAGCCAAACCTTTCCGGAGAATTTAAAGTGCCCATAGTTTCAAATGCCATGCAATCTGAAGTGATGTCAGCTCATACACGTGGCTTTGAATTACTGTAAGAATCGCTTGAATCAACCCACTGAGCCCAATTACGTTCTCATCTTTGACCGCAAGAGAGGGTAGATGTGTCCACTAATTAATTTGCTTATACGCTATTATTTTTACGCATTTTTTTCAGTGGTGTTTGTTGCACTAAAATAAGCAGCTTTTGTCAAATATTTTTAAAAGCATGGAAAATATCTTTGAGATTTTTTAACAACGGATATTCCAATTAATTCTTAGGTAAGGGATTTTACTTTCTAAGTGCTTTGAATAGTTGCATAGAACTTTTAATAAATATAGATTACTGTACACTATGTCCGTGCTTCTGATGTCCACAATACACTTGTGTTGAACACGATTCCTCCCTTCACCGATACATTATATGTCCTTTATAAAATTGCCGTCGACACTTTCTTTAGCGCGATTTCTGTACTGCTAACATGCTCCTTTTTCTGTTTTGATACATTAACCTCCGTGGCAAATAAGATAAATGAATACGTGCGTACGCATGTATGTATGTATGTATGTATGTATGTATGTATTTATGTATGCATGTATGTATGTGTGTGTGTAGTGGTGCTTTACGGCACCTAAGCACAAAAGTGATTTTGTAGTGCAAAAAAGCCATGTTCCAAAAATGTGAAATGGAATTGTACAAAATTTAGGAAAATAAAGCCTTTCAAATACGTATATAATTATAATAATAATGATGAGGACTCTGTATAGTGCCTAATCTTTAGAAGCTCTAAGTGCTTTACAACATTCGACAACACTTAAAGAAAAAAAAAGAAAAAAAAAACATACATAATGATATGATTACAAAAATAAAAACAAACACCACGAAATTAGAAAACAGAAAACATGCTGTAAATATTTAAGGTAAAGATACATTATTAGGTCTTTAAGTCTGTTCTTGCAGTTGAAATAGGTGAGTTTTAAGAGCGCTATTGAATGAGATCACTGTGTCTTTGTGTCTAAGTGCAGTGGGCAATTCGTTCCACGTTGCTGGGCTCTGGTATGCAAAAGAACGTTGTCCATATGATTTCATTTTCATAGTGGGAATAATGAGAATACAAGTGTCAGAAGAGGAGCGTAAGTATCTTGCAGGTGTGTATACATGGGTCAGGTCAGATAGGTATGTTGGACTGGAGCCCGTCAGTGAAACTTAGCACAGAGAACAAATTTTGTGTTTAATTCTGGATCGTATGGATAGCCAGTGTAGGGTACAGAGCAGATGAGAGGCGTGCTCTGATCGTGGTACTCTAAGGATGATCCGAGAAGCTGTGTTTTGAACTTTTTGAAGTTTCTGGAGTAGATATTGAGACGAACCAGACAGAACTGAGTTACAATAGTCCAGTCTTGGAAGTACTAAGGAACACACAAGTGTTTTAGTGGCATCAACTGAAAGATACTTGCGAATGGAGCTGATGCGTCTCAGCTCAATATATGCAGCCTTGCATATGTTCATGACACGTTGGTGCAATGAGAGAGCGCTGTCAAGAGTAACACCTAGGTTTCGTACTGACTGTGTGAATTTAATGTTGGTGTTGCTGATATTTATTGTCTGAGGTAAAGGATGTGAATGAGAAAGTCTTTGTGTTGTAATCAGAATGGCTTCAGTTTTATCATCATTCATCTGCAGCTTGTTACATGTCATCCATGATTTCACATCGGAAATGCACCTCTCTACGCCTTGGATGGTAGCTTCAACTTCAGTTGGATGTCTATATTTGTATATTTGGGTGTCATCAGCATACAATTGGTGAGACACTGGATGATGATCTATGACACTTGAGAGTGGCTGAGTGTATAGAATGTAGAGAACAGGTCCAAAAACAGACCCCTGTGGAACACCACAGCATAGATTAACTGGGCTGGAGTGTTTTCCATTTGCGGACACAATTTGTGTCCTGTTGACCAAGTAAGACTTTAACCATAGTGAGGCCGTATCATGAATGCCAATTACATGCTGGAGACGGTGAAGTAATATATCATGGTCTAAAGTGTCAAATGCTGCAGACAAGTCAAGGAGAGTGAGGACTGTAATCTTTCCGCTATCCAAAGCAGAGAGAAGGTCATTGACTACTTTCAGAAGAGTAGTTTCAGTACTGTGGCAAGGGCGATATGCAGACTGTACATTGCTAAAAAAGACTGTTTGAATTCAGATGAGATACAAGTTGGGATAGAACAACTTTTTCTAAGATTTTTGACATGAATGGGAGATTAGAAACTGGGCGGTAGTTCTTTGTATATAATTATGAGTAACTAGACAAAATATAAAGCGTAACGATGTAAGACATTGTATGAAATGTATATACAATAGCAGATAAAGATACCACATTTAAAATCCTTAAACCGTGATTCAAAGTTTCTTGTACAAATCGTATTCATTTGAAAATTCGAAGATTCTCTCGGTTGAAACTTCTCCGTACAGTTTCTTCAAGCACTATACGTCAAAATAATTTTGTCTCTGGAAATAGACAAACCCGACCAGAATGTGCTCCACTAGCAGTGAACATTGTTTTCTTCAGAAGTTTCAATACAGTTCAAAGTTTCCTAGTATTGTTGTAATTTCTGAATGAAAAATTGAGTCAGTATCCGGTAATCTGAACGAAATTGTGCAATGTCAAATCGCTATGGCACCTCCAACTTTGTCTCGATCTTTCAAACCGTCCGCATATAGTAGATACAGCTAGAATAGGAGGCTCCGACTTCGGTGAATTTGCCATAAAAATGAGACGTTTGGAATTCACAAAGATTAAATATTATTTTGGGAGGCTTTGATAACCACGGTGATTATTTGGGAATACAGGCTTTTGCAATATTTCCAGTCCAGAGGATTGCTTCTAGGTGGCGATGAATTCGTATACCAGCCAGTGGAATGAAGTTTGGTTATTGAACGTAGATGATTTCATATTTTGTGCTAAATACTACGAGCGGTTTG
>JAECUM010043391.1:0-29599 GCA_016617855.1 Megalonaias nervosa
AGAGAGAGAGAGAGAGAGAGAGAGAGAGAGAGAGAGGAAGTCAAAAGTCCGTTGCCATGTGTATATACTTAACGCAAACTCTGTGAAGTCACTTTTAACGACAAATTAAATAGTGGTGTAATAACCATGTAGTAGAAAGGTGAATGATTCTTTGGAAGGTATCTAGATGCGATTTGGAAGTACTGACTATAGTATTTTCCGGAGGAAGGAACACAGTCATAATACTTGATGTTGGCTGCATGAATGGGAAGCATTCAACATGCCGGAAATCTCTTGGTTATGAACATTTTCACATCCATGAGAGATCTGTGTAAATAAAAGTTAAAAGTAAACAGAGATGATTGAGAGATGCATGGATGTTTGAATGGATAGCAGAAAATCATTACACTCCTCAAATATGATTTATCAAATAACAAAGAAAAAGAGCTGCCGTAGGATAGCCTATCTAAAATCTTGCAAGAATGAGAGACTCTTGAAATATAACAAATTGGTAAAATTAAAGAAGCATGATGTGTAAGTCATAGTGACCTCCTTTTGTATGATTGGTGTACTGCACATGGATTTAATTCCCTTAAGCAAGTTGCACCACTAGACCATAAATATTATCTGAAATATTGATACAAATGACTAAAGATCACAGTGACCAACTTTAATAGGAATAGTTTTCTACAGATGGAGACTGATCCCATGATACAATTGCATGGTTATTCTGAATAATGGCTAAGAAGATGACCTAAATGTTATACTTGCCACAACCAAAATATGTCACAGTGACCTACTTTTGAAAGTTCATACAGAGCAGATATCAACTTGCAGTTGCATTTAACAATTTCCATATCGTTAAGTTCGGTAAATTTTGGGTCTGAGTAAGCCTCTGTTGGCATATACGGTAGGGAAATAAATGGCGGTAATTGAGATTCTAACAGAATTATATCAGGTTTCTTCTTAGTAAAATGCTATACTCCTGATCTTCAGATACTTTGAGAAATATTTTCTTTGTCTTGTCACGTTTCTTTCATGGAGAGGGCTTACCATAGTTATATTAGAAAATATTCCATAGGAAATAATGATTAAGCAATTGTAAGTTGTAAAAAAGATGTTTACTAATATTTGACTTCTTTCCATTTGAATTTCAACACATTCCATTGCGTCCTGGATATGTGCATAGATAGGGAATTGATAAACAAATAATTAATTCCTGTTTTAGATCAGTCTCTGTGAATCTATTGAGTTTACAGTTGAGTTGCTTGAATCAGAAATAGTTCGAGAGGAATTATTTATTATCAAATTATTCATTGGAATTACTAAAGTGCTCATTGACCTTGGATTAATACATTACTTTGGATGTTTATGAATTCATTGAAAGACATTCTGGATTGCAATATTGGTATATCAGGACATTCAAGGGAATTAGCATATCAGAACATTCAAGATGATTGGAATTCATTCGGAATATTATATATTTTTGGACTTGTGACAAGACATTGAGGATTCAGTTTGTATGCCAGGGAATTAAATAATTTTTTTGTAGTTTCCTTATTCTGTTGGTCTCACTTCCTTTATGTTACATATATTAATACCTAGAGTCGTAACGAAGGGTTTAACATAATTCTGCTACCATAGAGGACAGAGGAAGACTGATAATATACTCAGCTCCTGTACGAATTCTGCCTAGTTCCTTACACACATAATTCTGCCAAGAATCTCCCTATCTGAAGATACCTAAAACATTTTCCTATATGGTTCTTGGTTTAAGAGAATTATGTTAGCATACTGTCCAGGAGAAAGAACGATCACGAATTCTCTTTGAAACAGAATTATGCTAGGGTCAAATGCATTATGTCGGTTTACGAGAAATAGAGGAATCAAGTTCATAATGCATTGTGGTGTGACAAGAGAGGACTGAGAGAATGATGTTAGGAGACAAGTCAGGGTTAGTAACGATTTTTCAGTTCCGTCTTAACAGAGTTCTTTTAGGAGTCCTTGCTAAGAGAATCATGTTAATAGTTTCCTGATCTGGAGCAATAACAGCATTTTCTTCTCAGGGATTAGTCAGTGTGAGGCCTTAACATAATGTTGATATTTCAAATCTTGGATTATGGTTGTGAATGGTCTGGACGTTATGCAGAAGAATTTCAAATTTTGAAACAGCCACTGGGGTTGGAATCTGAGAGCGGGAGAGATTTTAGATACATCTGAAATAATCCAAAAATCATAAGAGTAGCACGTCTTAGAATGTCTTAGAATGTTGGTGTATGTATGTGTGTGTGATTATCTATCCATGTATAGGCCTACATTAGATAGGATGGGATACCATGTGCTTGTAGTTGTGGTCCCTGGTCAAAGCTTAGAAACTAGTTTGATCCCTAAGTCTAATGGTATTTCAATATTTTCTTTTAAATGTAAATATTATATACTGCAAGTGGAATTTGAAAAAGAACAATTCCATTCGATAAACCAGTAGGGTGAAATGGCTCAAATGCTTCAGGCAGTGCAGAATTAGCGTTAATGCCATATAATTAGACTCAATGTGAGTGGCTCTAGTGCCAGCTATGGCCGCTGGGCAGCGATTCACATATAACAAATCCACGTATCTAGGTGTATTGGAATAAATATAAAAACAAGACCAACAAGGTTCTGATTTTACGCCTATTTAACAAATACGAGGGGTATATAAAAGGTTCTGAATAGTAGAACAGTGTACAATAAAGTTCTTTATTCGTGATCAGTACATCTTCTGAAAGTATTAGTGTTACACCTCTACACAATTTCTCAGTTGGATTATCCAGTCACTCAATGCCATCTTGAATTCACTTTTCTGTATGTTGCTGATATACTGGAAAAATCGAACTTCCAAACGGTTACCAATCTCATTAAACAGTATACTAGAACTTGGGCCATTATTCACGGATTTGCGGATATCTTTAAAGCGATGAAACGAATTGAAATCTTTGGGTACTGCGGAGAGTCAAATCCGTGAACTTTATCCAAGATGGCTTTGATATCAACTCTAGAGTAGGCTAAGAGGACTCGGATTTTACAGTATGCTCTTTGCTTAATTGCAGAATCGTTTCTCCTTCTTCGACATTTTGTACGTGAACGTTGGTATCTTTCCATCTTGGTCTCAACCTTGTCATTGTTGCTGTTGTCTGGGAAATCCTGCAAAGTAGTTTTGGTTTGGAGCACTCGTCTGTGATAATTGATCCCAAGTACTTAAAGCTTGTGACTCTTTCCAGCTTATGTCCACTGACCTTTATTTACGCACTGATGCCATTGGTGATATTTGTCATCAGTTTGGTTTTCTCGGCGCTAATCTCCATACCGTAAGCTGTGGAGGTTGTGTCTGGGCGTTCAACCAAGTCAGCCAGTTCTCTTTCATCTCGTGCTAAACCATCAATATCATCTGTGAAGCGAAGGATTGTGATTGTTCTTCCTCCGATGCTGACAGTGCCCTTGTGGTCATGCAAGCATCCTCCATGATCTTTTCCAGGAAAATGTTGATGAGTGTAGGTGACAGTTTACATCCCTGTCTGACTCCAACTGTTGTTCGAAACCAATCTCCTCTGCTGCCATTGACGAGGACAGCACTGGTGGCTTTGTCATAGAGGTGCTCAACAACCTGCACCAGGTTTGAGCTGATGTTGTACTTCCTCAAAGTTGCCCATAAGGATGCATGCCATACCCTATCAAAGGCCTTGTTGAAATCTATAAAGACGTGGTATAATTCTGCTGGTGCTGAAGATATTTCTCGCAAAGGAGTCTGAGATTGAAGATTGGTTCTGTGGTGCTTCTTCCTGCTCGGAAGCCTGCCTGCTTTTCAGCAATAATTTTCTCTGCTTGAGGCTTTAGTCTGTTGAGAATTATCTTCAGCATGACTTTGCTCGGGTGACTGATCAAACTGATGGTTTTGTAGTTTTGGCATAGCTGTAGGTTTCCTTTCTTGGGGAGCAAGATGACCTAGGATTGAGTCCATGTGGCGGGCCATTTTCCTGTCTGCCATATCTTGTTGCAGATTATTGTTAGGACTGTGACTATCTCTTCTCCTCCTGCTTGAATGAGTTCTGCTGGTGTGTTGTCAATGCCGGCTGACTTTCCTTTCTTTAGTTTCCTAACTGCATGTTCTACGTCTTCACGAAGAATGGGGTTGTCATCAATTTCGTCTTCCTGAGGGCAATTTAGTACTGCTAGATCTCCTTGGGTCTTATGATTGTAAAATTCTGAGCAGTATTCTGTCCATTGCTTGAGGATCTCTTTATCTTCTGTGAGGCATTTTCCTGATTTGTCTCGGATGGTGGTGGTTTTTCCTTGTTTATGGGTTGTGAGATCTTTCACCAGTTGATATGCCATTTTGCTGTCATTTCTACTCACACTGTCTTCAATTTTGCAGCATTGTCTTTCAATCTAGGATTCCTTTTCGTTTTTCGTGCTTTTCCTGATCATAATGTTTATCTCTGTATTTTCTAGCTCCTTCATTACCCCTTTTTCTCTTTTTAGTTCTCTTCTTTTGTCGCATAGTTCAAGGACATATGTTGTGACCCAAGGTTTCTTTGTTCGACGATATTTGCCAGTGATCTCGCTAGCTGTGCTAGTCCCATCTGTGTTGAATGTGGTTGTTAAGGACCCTAGGACGTTGTCTTGGCTGTCCAGGGTTATCAAAGGTGCAAATTTACCACCTATCATTGCTTGGAAGGCTTCTGTGACTTTTAGCTGTTTCAATTTATCAAGGTCAAATCTGATTCTTGGTTGGTTAGGTTTTTTGATCATTCTCAGGTGGAAACGTTGTCATTAATAAATCATGGTCACTTCCAATATCTGCTGCTGGAAAACTTCGTGTCCTGGCGATATTCAGTTCTGTGCAGAATCTTTTCTTCACCAAGATGTAGTCAATCTGGTTGTGATGCTATCCATCTGGACTGTGCCAGGTCCATCTTCTAGATGCTTTGTGAGGGCCGAATGTGTTTGCTAGCACAAGATTGTTGTAGGCAGCAAACTGAAAGGGCCTGAGTCCTCTTTTATTTGTTTATGCATTGCAGAAGGATACACAGGTGCTTTGCCAGGTTGTCTGTGAATCAACTCCCACCTTTGCATTTCATTCTCCTTGTACAAACAGAATGTCGTTCTTGGGTGAGTTGTCAATGATATCTTGCAATTGGTTATAAAATTCTCCAGTTCGTTATCATCATAGTCAGGTGTGGGTGCATAGGCCTGTATGAGTGTGATGTTGAAGGAAGTCGTCCTCAGGCGGATGGTAATGAGCCTTATTGAGACAAAGCAGCAACACATAATGCTGTTCACAATGCCCTTGTGGACAAGAAATCTAACGCCATGTCTGTGTTTGTCCCCTCTTCCGCAGAAGTAGAGCTTATGCCCTTCATCAGTTGTTATTTCGCCAATGGTATTTCAGCGCACTTTATGGAGACCAATAATGTTCCTGTTGTACCTTTCCAAATTATGTGTAAGTTCTTTCCACTTTCCCACAGCTCTCAGTGTTCTAACGTTCCATGTACCGATGATGATGTTGTCTCTCCCACGGATCTTGGTAGTGGGGGCACCAGTAACACATTTTTCACCTCCGTCCTGGTGTGCAACGGAAGACGCGGTCATTGTTGACCCGGGCTGTGACCGATCCGGTATGAAAGAATTGTTAGTTGTCTTCATGTGGTGTGTCAAGGGCAAGATACAGCCTGGCGGAGCCCATCCCTCTCCAGACTGGATGACTACAGCCGAAACCCACTGATATAAAGTGGCACGCCCTGGCCCTGAGCACATGGTCGTTGAGCACATCTTGGAGACATTCCGCCCTGACCGTTGACTTCATCGAGGGAGACTTCCGCCCAGTGATGCTGTGCTATCATCACACTATTTTACCCATAGTTGAGAGACTCGTGGGGGCGGGAGCGTCTTATTCCATCCCGTACTAAAATCAACGTACAGTACTCGGAAACACAATCCTATACTAAAATCCACGTACAGTACTCGGAAACACAATAGATATTCAACATATCAATCAAGATTCTTTCGATGAATTTGTTATTGGATCATGTCTTAATCTGTGTGTTTTCCATAGCAATAACTATTTATTTCTGACAAGATTTAGGCAAGACAGACAGATTATGTGCTTATAAAATGTTTTCCTGAATACCGCAAAGCGAAATGTCTGGCTAAATTACGTTGAAAGTCTATACCTATCACTCACATATAAAATTATTGCAATTATTCACACAGATAATCGCTGTTTGAATCATATCGTGACTCATATTGCATCACTTACGTCTGTAAAATACAATCAAAGGCTCAGAAAGTTATTCATTAAAAAGGGCATGCAAGAAAAGAGTGCGTGTTCTCATCTGTTGCTTCCAATAAGATGATGTGCTTGCTCATTTGTTGACTGAGGAATTACTACCACTTGAGCATTGCTACACAGGATGCAGAGACAAAAGATATTATTAATGTTGTTGATGACAGACTGATTGATAATGTATGCGAGACCTGTGAATCTGTTGCATTTTTGTCTTCAATTTTACGTTCATTGAACAATGAAACAAATACAGCACCTTTGATGACACACCATTGACAAATCTCATCCACTTCTGATTCCATCAATTCATCCACTTTCGCTCCGAAGGCAAGCACCGACACAGCCTACTCTCGACATAGAATTGTTTGAAACTGCAGGGAAATAGGGATAAAGATCGTTTTATTTATTTATTTTATTTGTCAACATAGCATTTTTATTTTTTTCGCCAGCGTGTTGCTTCAGGACACAAGGTTCAATTCCAATAATAAATCTATATAATCACGATAATGTTAGCAAATCGCCATCTTTCAATTTCTAAATACATATCCCAAAAGTAACTTCATTTTGTCACAGCATTGCACCATCCTAGATGGATGATTATTTACTGAAAAAAGCATATGAGCTGTGTCATTTTTTAAAACTACCGGTATTTGAAACTTATATCACAAGGTATTTGAAACTTCCGCACCTAAGGAATCAACTGCTGCTTTCATAATTCGGGTTCATAACTCAAGCTAGTGAAACACTGACGGTGCGTGTGTAGAACCTTTTCTCCGTCTCCTTTCAATTACGTATAAGATCAGCATTAAAAAGACAATTTAAATTAAATATTTATTCTCGATGGCAACAATTTATAGCCCACACACATACACACCCTTGCCTGTACACCCTCAATTTTTATGTTCTATTTTAGACTGACTCTAACACTTCTGTTATTAGTAACCTAAATGAATGAGAGTTTCAGACACAAAAACTAGTGTGTTCCTATTAGCAAAAGATCTAGCATTCCAGTGTCTTATGTTAGAATCTCTGTCTTACTCTCTGTCTGTCTTTTCCATCTGGCTTACTTTGTGTACATGAATATTATAGAGGTCGAATGTATGTGATTTATATAAATATACTTTCCAACCTAGCTGGTCTTGACCCTATAGCCTGTAGCATCTGTTCTTGACTGCGGTGCAGACCTACTGGATTCCATCCTCGAGAGTCCTTATACCTTTTCTTTTTTCCTGCTATAAATGCATGGTTCCAAATACACCGTATCAAGTAGCAAATATGCTACCTATTTGATAATCCTGCAGCTCTGTGAAAAATCAGGTAGATAACGTTTATACCATGAAATTTGAAACGAAAAACTCTTAGAGACGACTGTTGTGGCCTTCTAATGATCAGAAATGTCTTGTCCAATATCTTTCTCCTGATGATGGTCAAAATTGCCGATGTTTACAAATTATATCGAGATTTTGGGTTATTCCTGGCATTTTCTAGAAAACATCTTTACAATAATATTATTGTTTGTAAAGAGTACACAGGATATGGATTAATTGCTGAATGCATGCACAATTCAGTGTTAATCTGGCAAGGGATAGTTTCCAAAATTAGTAGCTTTCAAATTTCTTAAGCTAAGGCTATTATGTTACATATTTTGTTATTATTTTGTAATAATTTATTAGCTAAAGATAAGGATATAGTTGTTGGCTAGATGTTTCGGGCGTATGTTGTTCATGAAACTGATGTGAGTCATGTACACCCCTCATAGTCACTTCACAGTATCTCGACAGTGAAATACCAACTGGCCATAGACACGTAGGTTAAAAAAATATGTCAAAACGGCCTGGATACTAACATTTTCAGTTGCATCAAGCTGCTTACTGCTCAGTGTTTTTCTGAATTGTAGCATAGGGACGTGGCTAGCGTTGGCAGTGTGAACATCACTGTGTTAGAAATAGTCTTCAGACATGACATATGTATGTGTCGGTCTGGGCCTGGGGTGTATAACATCTTTTGCTACGAGCTTTCATTGACTTGTAAAGTCAAGCTAATAATATTTTAATGTTTGGATGTTATTATAGCTGTCTACAAATATGGACGTTCTTGATCTCACTGGTGTAGACAATACTTTTTATAAATTCTTATAATATGCAGATTGATGCGGCATGACATTTGTGCACATAACTGTTTCTTGCACCCAAAGATAATAGCACATAACCAGCTCTGCACGAGTGAGGGACACAACAACAGTTTGCATCAAAATGTTTTTAATACGATAGAGGCAGGATAGGTCTTATATAAAGTCTTTTGCCACTGGATGATTCCTTCTGCTAATGGGTTAAACTGTTCCTAGGAAACACATGATACCTGACCCCGTACTAAAATCATATATTAGAGATAATATGGCATATATCTCAAGTTGGTTTAGAATTTTTTTTATCTGAGTTTGGTTTATTTGATATCATATATGTAATGACAAATTTTAATTTTATAGATGTAAACTAATTTTTTTTTTCATACATGAAATAAATCATTTATTTCAACAATGCGCCAAACATGTACAAACGTGATTTTTTGAAACCATAATTGTATGTTAAAAAGACTTTCAAATATGCAAAACATATTTCATATATCATATATGTGAAGTTATTTTTCACTTATATGTAAAGCTGTCTCTCTTATCCATATCATTACATATTTACTTCCAAAATACTATATCGAATAGCTTATGAAGTTAGTTGAAGATCTTCTCTATATACTAGCGACTACAAATAACATGTTGTACGCATCATCTAATATTACAGCAAATGTTAATATTCACTTATTTGACTTGTTCCATACATTTATATAAGACACGAAAAGCTTTACCTAATTAAGGAATATTCAAAATTTTGGTTTCTCTACTCAATTAATTACTGCCAGTTTTAACTAAGAAAGGTATGATGTTCTTAATTTGTAGCCACTTAATTCATTTTGTGAAAGTACTTTTGTCTAATTTTTGCCACGATAATTAATTTATTCATTTTTTCTATCTATTTTCCCTGAATCACGTATATTTACTAGAATGGTATTAAATCATATTAAGTTAATAGCACTATCTATAGAAATTTTATTTCCATTGTAAGGAGGGGCTTATTTTATGTTGCGAGAACTTGTGGCCTGCCCCCATTTATTAACATTTACGGTAATGAAATATGTTTAAACTGAATATATGACATTACCTATGTCATTTATCAGCAACGTTTATACTAGGTCCTGTCAGCCTTTGAGTGGGTGTGTGGAGATGTAACGAGGGTGAGTAAATGGGCGACTATCAGGCCAAAAACAAAATATGTGTGTTTCCTATTGCACTAGTTTTAAACTTAAGGTAGGTAGGTAATTTTTTAACATTATGTATATTATTATGATTATTATGATTAGTATATATAATGTACAAAGCGCTTCAAGTTCTGGGTGAAACCGGCTCAGTTAGATGCACAAATCAATTTTCGGGGTTTTTTTTAACCCTGAGGAAAAAAAGGGTCGGCAACGAATAAAAGCGAGGTCGGCTGACCGGAAACACTTTTTTGCCTCACCAACACTCGAGTTAGGGACACGAGATGTCTATGGGATACCGTCAAGGACAGCCAGAAGCTTTGAAACGTGAGCTCGAAGACTGTGTGGGGAGAAGTTTCCGAGCGATGAAGACATTACTTTTTAATTGCAAAGAAGTCGAGATCTACATAAAAAGTCAACTGGAAACCTTATTTCCAATGGTCTTTAACGTGCACCTGACTCGCCTGGGAATCACGGATTTTACTAGATACGATTGGACCTAAGGCCCTTACCATATTACAATGAGGTATTCAGGCCTTTCTCCTTCCATAGTTACCCTGCGTGATCTTTAATTTAGCGCCTCTGAAAAAGAATTTACAGAGCATTTAGACAGGCTTGAGGAAACATACAAAATGGGCTAGCTCAGAAGAACCGTCGACTTTATCAGTTAAGGCTCATAAAGCAAAAGGAGCGCTCGGAAAGACCTCTGTGAGGTCAAGCAGGCTAGAGAAATAGATGACGCAGCTAAGGTTGCACCTAGTCCAATATTTTTATGAGGTCGCTACTGCCCTCTGACCTACCCTGGGGTAAGTGTGCATTTTATTCGGCATCGGTGATGGTCACCGCGATATGCTCTATTCTGGCAGAAGCCCTGATTTCGTTATTAAGGGTCAATAATTATTCATCTCATCCAAAATGAGCGTGAACTCATCCTCAGCCATTCCGGATGGCTAGCGTGACTAAGTCTGAGATGGATTTCAGCTTTCTGTCTGCGAGGACACGAACATGATCCTGCTTCTTGACCTCAACGCAGAGACGGCCTAGACTACATTGCCCAACCACCGAAGTTAAAAAGATCTAGAAGTTGTTGGGGCATACCACCGCATCGACATATGCGTTAATAGACGCGTCTTAGATTGGTAAGCTGTACAACACCTTCCATTGTATGCGAGTTTATTTATTAGCTCCGATTCTGTAGTTTGTTCATGATTAAAGGACCCCACATGGTATTGCCAGCAGCAGCAGAGGAGGTGAACAGACCACTTGTCTGAATTGTCATTTGTCTAAAAAGTAAAGGTTCCTACGAAAGTGAAATCTCAAGGTCGATAACGCTAACCAAAACTTCTAATTGACCATGAGATTTCTCTAATTGGGTTAGCTTATCTCGTTACTTTATCTTCGACTCTTTGTTTTTATTTATGGTGTGTTTCGTTTACTCACCGGGTCCCTCAATTTTGGTCGTTCACCTCCTCTGCTGCTGTAAATTAAACAGCCAGTATAAATATTATCAATAATGATTGGAGAACCACACTCAGCTAGATTAGCTCGAGAGCGACTAGAGGCAATTAAAAAATATTTACCAGTCCGTGATTCCGTCCAGCAACAACTACAAGCGCGTCAAGAATCTCAAGTTGAATTTGCAGAAGATGCAAAACAATTATTTAAACCTGTTACAGAAACCACTAAAGGTCTTCTTCCTGCGTTAGAGAAGACAGCTGAAGCAACTGGAAAAATAGCAGAAAGAACTAAGAAAACAAAAAAGATATTACGAGAACTTCCACTGAAATAGCTGCTGCTCAACCAATGCAACAAATACTTGAAGGTATTGACCAAGCTCGTGCTGTAGTAGGTGATATAAAAGATCGTATACCGGAACCAGAAAAAGAATCAGAAGCAAGAGCCAGGGTTAATCTGGTCGATAAGTTTACTGAAGGAGCTATTAATCTTATTAGAAAAGCCAAGATCTAGAATTAGGTGAGATTGCTGTGAGAAGTTATTATGATCGAAAACAATTTTTAAAATCTGAATTAGCTGATGATCCCGTAAGAGAGGATATTTGGCACAAATGGATATATCGCATATACTATAACGTTAATCAAGCTCGAAACAGCGATCCAAAATATATTAATTATAAAAATAAGATAGATAACTATATTGCACAACAACAATTATCACCACTACCACAACAACAATCATCAATATCACCACTACCACAACAATTACAACGACGATTACAACGACAACGACAACAACAACAACAACAACCACAAAAATGGCAGGGATCGCTGCGTGAATATCCGGAATCACCGAAAAAAGTGAAAAGACAACAACAGAAACCAAGTAAAGAAGAAAAAGAATATGATTTATTTAAAGAATCAGGACTATCAGAACCTTCTACCGGAAGCGGTTTTACTACTCAAGGAAGTGGTCTTATTACTTGTCCCAATAACGTCCTTGCTGATGTTGAACGACTAGAAATTCTCATTGGAGGAAAACGAGCTGGTAATAATTCCCCAGAAATAATTAATGAAGCAGCTGATATTTGTAAACGATTATTTACAGGTGGCATCATGGATATTAATGTGTATCGGTCTCTCATTAATGAAATCGCCGATGACTACCACAGTGATTGAGTACGTAATTAAATACAATGACTATAATAAGATGATCATACATAATACTCAACGTGGACCGACCATGGTCAGGGTAATAAATTCACGATTACCAGTATACAAAACGACCTACGGAGATGGACTAGGTGATGTTGTTCAAGGTCTATTTAGAAGGATAGCCCCAAAAGCAATACCGATTGCAAAGCAACTGGGAATGAAAGCTATTGATGTTGTTCGAGAAAAAGTTATTGGTGCTGTTGGTGATGTTGCTAGTAAAGCATTCTCAGCAATCAAGGATAGACTAGCACGATTAATACGACGAAAACCTAAGCCAGTAAAATTACCCAGCACTGAAGTGATGCCAGCAAATGTTAGTAAAATAATAAATCAAGCTGCGAATCAAAAACTAGAAGAGTTGGCTGATGTACTACTATCAGAAAAAGAAAAAAAAATATAACCGCTAGTCTAATAGCAGGAAGTGGTCTTCGTGTTAGACGATAATAAATATAATAAAGATGTTCAAACGTATATCTGATCCCGCATTTGACATGGAAGCACCAGTTCTTAAAGATGAGTCTGTGCGTGATTATCAATATTTCTCTTATGTCGCACGAATTCCAGATCAGAGTGGACGAATTGAACTTCAAGTTCAAGATACAAGTAGATATTTCTTACCTGCTGAGGCATTTATCGAAGTCGAAGGTAGACTTTTAAAAGCAGATAATACAGATTATGGAATTGGTGATCGAGTTGGTTTTGTTAATAACGGTATTATGGCGTTATTTGATAGCGCTACGTACATGATCGATGGAAGAAATATTGAATCAATTCAAAAGGATGTTGACGTTGCCACGACTATACTTGGTCTTGCAAGATACAGCGATGATTATTCAAGATCGGCTGGTCCATCAATGATGTTTGCCAAGGACATAGTCGATCAACCCGATCACAGGAATGTAATGTTAAATGCAGCTGGGGATGCAGTTGCATCAATGAATGAAAATTTCAACTTGGGATTCGCGTCACGTCGAGTAATGCTTGGCGACGATGAAAGGTTTTCATGTGCGATTCCACTTTCACACATCTTTGGATTTTGTAGAAATGTCAGTAAGGTCATTTTCGGAGTCAAGCACACAATTGTACTCGTACGAAAAGCAACCGACAATGATGCAATATGGCGACCCGACGGTGTTGATGCTGGTAAAGTATTACTGACAAAACTTTCATTGTGGATGCCAGTAATGACTCCATCAATATCTGAAGAAGATCGGTTACTTGCTTTCATGGGTAGCGGCGGAAAATCGACGTTATGATGGTTAACAATGACCACAGATTCTATCCAGAGTAACATTAATGGTTTATTCACATGGCAAATAGCATCACAGCAAGGTGTCTCTGCACCGCGACATATATTTATTGCACTTCAAGATGCTGCACGGGCAAATGATCAAACGCGATGTATTATGATATTTGACAGATTTGGTGTTTCTGAGGTTTCTTTGAGGATAAATGGACATCAAGAACCAGCCGAGGATATTTTGTTAAATTTTGAACAAAACAGTGTTGTACGTGCGTATCATCGTTTGATGACGTTCATGGGACGTGATCAAAATGTTGATACTGGTTTACAAATATCACAGCGGGATTTTACAACGCTGTATCCGATTTATTACTTTTCGCTCGAACATTTAGATTTGTTTAGACAGTCCGTCGTTGACATACATTTTCGAGCTCGTGTGACAAGAGGAGCTATTGCTAATTACAGAGCATTGGCGTTATACTCGGCGATAAATCAATGTTACTTGAAGGTGTTGGTGGACAAATGAGAGTCGTTGATGCTCCAGTAGAAAACATGTAATTAGATCGCTCATAATATTATAATGTCACATAATCACGTTAATGTCAGTCTGACTCCTGGTCAGATTAAAAGGTTACAATCAGCATAAAAAAATAACTGTGGAATAAAAATATCTTTAAAAAAAGAACAAATGAGTGGTGCAAATAAATTATCGTTGACCAAGCGTCAGTTCAGAAACTTCAATGAAGCCAAAAAATCAAATAAAGGTATAAAACTTAATCTTTCTGCGGGCGCTATCAAAGATATTGTTAAATCTGGCGGAATTTTTCCACTTCTTGCAGCTATACCAGCATTAATAGCGGCTGCAGCCCCAGCTGTTGCAAAAGCAGATGCGTTAGGCGCTGTTGGAACCGCTGCTGTAATGGCATTAAAGAAAGCAACGGGTCAAGGAATAAAATCTTACAAAAAAAGGGAAGGGGTCTAAGATTACCAGGAACTTATTTAAGATCGGGAAGAAGATTAAGACTACCAGGGACATATCTTTAACTCTGCCTATGTCTAATTTTGATTTACTTGATGCCGCTGAAAAATTAAAAATAAAAAACTTTAGAGGGGTTTTTATGCGTGATCAATTACCGAAAAAACCAAATAATATTGAAACAGGTATTATTAATCTCGATAAAAACTCTGGTCCAGGCACTCATTGGGTTGCAGATGCAATTGATCCACGTGGAATTATTTATTTTGATTCATATGGACTAGCACCACCAAAAGAATTTTTAAAATATGTTAGTAACATGCAGAATATTCCAATCTGGTGTTGAAGGCTACCAACGCAAACATTGACGGATCCACTAATATGTGGTCTCGAAGTACTCGCTGTACTTGATGCTGTATCAAGATCAACAAAACCACCTCATAAAGCTGTACACGATTATACTACGTTGTCACATTTAAACAGATATCAATAGGTATAATGGTTGATATTTACGGAAGATCAACGACTAAAACTAAAACAAAACAAGCACTGCCTGAAGATTTACTCAAGCAAGTAACAAAACTGATCAACGACGAATTATCTGACGTGCTCAATCTTGCCAATGTTGATCCAAACGAACTTGTTGTATTTCAAAACCGTGAAGGAAAATTGAAGACGAGTAATATCTCAGTCAATGATATTATTCCTCGTAATCGATTATCGCGAGAAGGTCTTATTGCTGTATACAACAAAGATGGTAAACTTGTTCCTAGTGTTGTTAGTCCATCATCAATTCGAGATAGTATAAGTGAACGGGTGTTAAAAGCCGGAGATATAATGAACGGTGTCATTAACATGAATAACAATAAAATTATTAATGTCGGAGAACCAGCAGATAATCTCGACGCTGCGACGAAGAAATATGTAGACGATAAGGAAATTCCAGTAACAACTTCGTTAGCTACAATCAATGATGAAATGACCGCATTTAGAACTGAATTTTTTTAATCATGTACAACTGTTTATGAATTTTCGCAGAAACATAATCAGAACCATTAATGAATTTTTTGGAAGTCCACCAAATGTTGATATTAAACACGTCGA
The DNA here is from genome assembly GCA_016617855.1 of Megalonaias nervosa. Taxonomy (NCBI): domain Eukaryota; kingdom Metazoa; phylum Mollusca; class Bivalvia; order Unionida; family Unionidae; genus Megalonaias; species Megalonaias nervosa. The sequence continues at coordinate 15,597 of JAECUM010043391.1, forward strand.
CGTTAACACGAACCTTAATGATATTGTCAGTGGAATTCCTAATATTGTTAAAAAAACTAATCTTGTTAAAATTCCACACGAACAAATTAACAATATAGTGTACACAGTAGCATCAGGATCATCAACATGGACACCACAAAATAACACTATCAAACATATCGCAGAAGTAACTGGCGTGTACAGGCTGTCCGTATTCGGTAAAGAAAAATTCAGGATATTTACTACATTTCCATGGCGTCATTCAGTCGATGTTTTTTCTGGAACTGTATCCATTATATTAAATAAAGATGGCGAAGAAGAATTTATACTGGAACCATCTGATAAAAAATTAACCTCGGTGTCTTACTGGTGGTGTCTGGAATTCGTAGCTGAAACCCCTCAATTAATTACTTAATTAAATGACAACGTCATTAAGTATAATGAATCAAACTTCAATTGACGTTCAACGTCACAGATACAATCAAATATGAAAGTGTCAGATTGAACTAAAAAATATCATTGACGATTATACAGTAAAAGTAAAAAAAAATATCGCAGACGTATGGTTGTTATTGATATAATTGTTGACTCAGTTTCTGCTATTATTGCTGGAACCGGATTATTATTATCAACAATAACAATGACAGCGCCTGCAGTTGCAACAATTGTCGTTTCAACTTCAACGACTATCGCAGGCATTCTCAGTATTATCGCTAAGAAGATATCTGCATGTACAAATGATAAATTACACGAGTATATAATGAAATTACATACAGTAACAACAGCCTATTCTAAACTATCGTCATATCTTTCGTCGTACCTCAGCGATGGTAAAATATCTGATGAGGAGTTCGCAACGATAATGAAAACCTACGTTGAAGTATTCCTTGACAATAGCCAAGGTGAAAAAGTGAAAAACTGAATTCCCGATTTAAAATAATAACAATATAATAATAATGTCAACGTCGAATGAATTATTACAACAGATCGTCACTAATACAGCACCATCAAAAACTACTATGATATCATTAAGTTCGACCAATCCTGAATTAAGTATTAATTTTCCAACCGCAATTCCAGCAAAAGAAATAGCATTAGCACAATTACGAGTTTATTATAGTTGGCCAAATATTAGGTCAAAATCGTTTGGTGGACTACAACCGGATAATTCATTAGTATTTGCGAATAAAAACAAACCCGATGGAACTCCTGATTGGCAAGTAGTCAGTATTCCAACGGGCAGTTATCAAATAGAACAAATCAATGATGAATTCCAACGCAGGATTAAATCCATTACAGGAAAAGAATCAAAGACTGCCATTACTGTTAATGAACCAACGCTGTCATCAGCCATTGAAATATTGTCACTGGATTACTCCGTGGACATATATCAGTCTTCGATTAGATCAGTATTAGGATGGCCTGAAGTTGCAGCAGTTTATACAGGTCCACCAGAACCAAAACGATCTGATTTCGATACAGATAAAAGAATATTTATAAAACTTCCGGAATACCGAAAAGGTAATAAATATCCATGGATAGGACCTCCTAGAGGAGAAGGACTTGATAGATTTATAGATGGAACAACACAATATTTTTTAGATGTATCTGTAAGTTAAAAAATGAATGAGAACTTGTGACAACAATTAATGTTGAACAAATTAATAATGTTTTTAATCCAATTAAATCTGAATATGAACGTGTACTTAATAATCTACGAAATTTATTTTCCGGCATTAATACTTTTTATAGTAATGATTTAAAAAATCAGACAATTGAAACAATACAATATTTAAATCAAGTTATATCAGGCATAGAATATACAAATAAGGTTATTGTTGATAGAGAGAAAAGATTAATGAAATTATCTACAGATGGTAATTTTAGAACTTATGTAGTTAATGAAGATGAACCAATTCAGCGTATGCATGAAAAACGTTTATTTAAAATAGTATTTCTTAAATTTTATGGAATTACAGAAAAACAATTACCAACATTTACAATTCCAGGATTTGATCATAAGGAAATGAAGAAATCAGTTGATAATCTTATTGATGAACATTTTAGAAGGATACATGATTCATGGAGAAAATTAATTCCGCCACCAAGTATTCTCAGGTATAATAATAATCCGTATGGTGAAGGCCGTCATATTTCTCCTGGTATCGTTAATATAACACCGACGATCGCAGTCAATCTAGTATGTGACGTAATTGATGGCAGCTATCAAGTAGATCTTTCAAAGTCTAGCCAGGCCCAGCAAGGATATATATTATATTCATTCAGTCCTCAAGTTCGTCCTGGGTCGTTAATTGTATCTGAGCCAATTAACCCCGTTTATCTACGTGTACATAATCCGCTATTATCAAGGATACATTTCAAACTTACTGACCAGGCTGGACACATTCTGAATTTAAGAAATGAGGAATTAAATATTAATCTGTATGTGAGATCGTAGAACGTCTGAGTAAATTATAAAAATAATCTGATTCTGGAAAGATAATATGGTGATTAAAGCAATTGCATGTTGTATATAAGCGAGATAACTCTGTCCTCTCTGTAGAGTAAATTAAGCAATTATCCCCCGTTGCTGCGTCAATTCATAAGACCATGGAGATAGTTTCTGTTTTCTTTCATCAAACGGTTAATTATTTAGCGATTTAATTGTTCTCTGTAAGCAATTAGCTGTCACTAGAGCAGCAATTTGTAACAGAAAAGGATATTTATGCACCTTTTGACTCTGATGACTTTAAATCACGTCGGTTTATACAAATGCGTAATTACAAATTCAGGTCATTTTTAGCTAGTTGTATACATGTATTTTAACCTAACAAACGAGAACTTATACAGAAAATCTAATATTTTATGAAGTGTGTTTGGAGATGAATTAAATCTACGCTACAGTTTTACAATAATTATGATTTTTATTCAGTATATTAAGTCGTACGTAATTTTGCCTTCTTATAACCATGTAATTTATTAGATCTTTCAGGTAACAGGCTATATTGATCTGCATGTACTTTTCAGCTTCCGGACTTACTGTGTAGAATTATTATTTATTCAAAAATAAATTAAATCCACGCTACAGTTTTACAATAATTATAATTTTTATTCAGTATATTGGTCGTACGTAATTTGCCTGCTTATTTAGTATTGGATTAACTATATAATAATTTTAAAACGTATATTTGTATGAATCGGAAAGTGGTGCAGTGTTATAACGTTGGATTCTCGTACTCAAGGTCCGTGGTTCGATTCCCATGATCGACATATGTCAATGGAGGCGATTTTGATGCCATTTTCTAAGATAATTGGGGACGCAAGCAACCCCTTGAGATTTCATATACCCCTCACCATGTTGAACAACGTGGTGAGTGCAGTTTTGCATTTACCCCGGGGTTGATTTGGGGGGGGGGTTACATGAAATTAATATGCCTAGACAGCCCTCTGAATTTCTAATATTTCGTTTCGCACATTAGGAATTCGCTGGGGGCGGGTCTATGCGCTTGCGTCCCTAAAATAAACAGCAGGGTGATGTGAGCTCGTGACCTTGTGACCTCACTGAAGAGCACCCACATAGGGACATTCAGAAAGAATGTTCGCCGGACAAAAAAGTCTCAATAAGGCGCCTGGGGACCATAAGACAGCTCTTAACCAATGAAAGAGTGCCCGTGGGCCATAAGAAAGGCCTTTACATTGAAATAGACAGCTCTCTGAGTTTTTAAAGTTTCGTTTCGTATATTTAGGAATTCGCCGGGGGGTATGTCTATAAAAGGGACTCTTAGGACCTTATTGGTAAAGGCTTTACCGGCAGAAGGGACCCTAGTGGAATGGTAGACCGAATGTTATCGCTGCTGTTTAGTTTTTGTCTTTTAGTTTAGAAATATCATTATCAACCATATAATCATAATCATCTTCAAAAAACAGTCCTCTCTGGGGACTATGATTTTTCTTTTAAACAAATATTTATATATATAATGAACTACGAAAACGTTAATGATGTTATTTCTGCTATTAAAAAATTACAAAGTGACGGAATAAAGATATCTGATAATCTTGATCCTCAGAAAATTATGTGATTTTAAATCATTACAACAACGAAAATTTGAAAATAAATATACACTACCATCTGATTATAGATTCATGAAATTAATTTATCAATCTATGTTAGAATCCTTGGCAATGGTAAATGACACACATGTAAAGCTATTTGCACCTCTTGCACGTTCAAGCGAAAAGATTAGATCCGAATTGTCTCACGAGTAAGAAAGAAAAAAGATTGTGAATAACCGTGTAATGCAGTTGAGAAAGATTATGTCATTTGATTCTGTCAAAAGTGACACTGAGAGCAGCGACAGTGAAGATGGACCTTTGACTGTGGTGATTGCTAAACAAAACTCTTGGCAAAATTGACAGAGTCAAACTATACAGTAAAAGAATATCTATTTATTCTGTTTTTATTTTATTTTAAGTATCATTGACCCACCTACAAGAGGACAGAGTTATCTCGTTTAATCGTCTGAAACAATAGGGATTTATTTAAATATTATCCGCTGATCATATTTTATTGAAAATGCAGATTTGTATGTTTTATTTGCGACAAGTTGTACCGATTGTGGATGTATGCAAAAATATTTGGTAGCTGCATTTATTGATGGAAAAGTTATTTCTTGGCCTGTTTCTGCATTTACGGCTTTAATAGCTCTCTTTCCAAATATTTTCCACTTTCCTGTATTTCCACGTGCAGAATTCTGACTCTGTGTAATTGCTTGCAGGTTACATAAATGACTATTTTTTGGATTTCCATCAATATGATCAATTACAAGTCCATCTTTAATGACTCCATGAAAACATTCATAGATGAATCTATGTGAGAAATAATTTTTATTTCCACTGGTATTAAACACAAAATTAACAAATTTATCAACACTACCGACTGGTTTTTTCAATCGGCAGTTTCTGATCACACCATAACTAGATGCTTTATAATTTTTAATAATTGGATGCGCTACAAACTCATTTTGCTCCATTTGTATACAATATTATTTGTTTAAATCATTATTTTGAAATCTGGCCAGATAGTCTTCAGCGGTTTTTATGGGAGATTCGACATTTTTGTATCGTAATATCGTCTCAACTCTCTGTGTCTTTTACCACCGCATTTTATACACAACTGAGTTTTTCCTCTGACTCCAACACCACACTGCACACACGGTTTTGGTCCTAGACTCCTATGTCTAACGCTTTGCATATGGTAGCCGCAGAATTCATTTACGCATGCTTTGTTACAAGGAGAAGTATATCCGATCATAAGCCAATTACATCGATTCTTTGTTTGAATCATTATATATATACTAAAATTCAATTTAAATATATATTTGTCTTAATTATAATAATGGAGGAATTATCCGCAATTGAACCTTATAGAGCTAGATTTGATCTTGACAGGCTACCGAGATATAAATTTAGTTTTTTGATGCAAGATCTGGCTTTAATAAATGAGGATATAACCAAACGTATCCGTGAAGCCAAGAAGGAATTTCGTGACGATGGTGCGGCTCATGTGTGGTCGACATTCAGGATCGGAAATGTTGTCGATACTATAATGAATGACAAACGAGGAAGAGAGATTATTAACCATCTTGATGTTCAACGATATTTTATTTTAATAAAATTTATTGTAAGGACAGACGACGACACTTGGATTATCCGTGACAAACGTGATCCTCTACGCATTTAGTCAAAAAACAATATTGTTCTCTTGAATAAAAAATCCAAACCCGGAATACTAACTGGTATTGACAAGCCGTATTTTGAACGAACGTATCCTGTGACTGCGGTTGTCTATGCAATATATCCGCTGAATAATAAACCTGACGTCAATGATCTCAAACCGATGAGACTGTCAGAGTTAAGAATAAATTGTGTAGCTGAACGAGTTACAGAACACTTCACAAACGCGATACGTGGCAATGGTTTAACGAATTTACGACGTAAAAAAATAAATATGTGGGCAGAAGCAGTTAAAGATACCGGAGCGTCTATTAAAGATGTTGCTGAGCTGGGAAGGAAATTAAAATTTCCAATAACAGTGAAGACGTTAACCGGAGAGATTTTACATAAATCGAAATATGAATCAAGAGGAGCTTCGATAGATATTATTGATCATAACGCACACGCATGGAATATGACAGTAACAATATTTCCACGAGACAGATGGTCATATATTTGATTTTATCAAATATATCAGTAAAAGTGACCCTGTATCCGTTTGGCTGTTTCAAAGTTCAGAATATGATTATTACGATCAGTTTGTACGGCCTGGTGGGGATATTTATCGTACAGAATCTCTTCATGTAGAAATGAAAAATCTTGCATTAAAATTTACTTCTGACGATGTCAAGGTTGGACAATTACTGAATAATTGTTTTACCGTTCCATCAGTTGCTGCTCACTTTGCTTAGGAGAAAACGAAAACCGACACGATTGTAATTTCTTGAAGATGTCCAGAAAAGTTGTATTGAATATGGACACGGTGGATTATGGAATACTAAATACGATTATAGCGACGTTATCTCAGTTGATATGGTAGCGTGTTATCCTGGAAGTTTTCTTGGATACGGAGAGTGTTCTGAATACTTTAAGAGATTTGGACATCCATCACATGAGATGACCAGAGTTGCGATAAACGGACCCTTACCAGATTTTGACTTAACCAGATTCTCCTATATAGAATCATTTGAGTTTACGGAAGATCTCCATCCGATTACTTATACTTGGTTTGGAAAACATTTTTCAGAAAAATGTTGGGTTCCAATAGTACTATTACGATATATGCTCGATAATAAAATATTGATATCATCGAAAGTAAATGAAGCGATTATATCGTATCGTCCACAGAAACAAGTTTGGTTACCAGAACCGGATAGATTTAATACTGATAATCTCAGGAAAGAATTTCCTGATCTTAACGAAGATGATATTGTTACAATTGCTGATAATATATCTAAATGCAGGAAAGAAAGCGATGAGAAACTTGCAAAAGATCTTGGTAGAAAGATAATCGGTAAATTTACACAAGGAGGATCATATGATCATAAACGACACTGCACAAGATTAATTATGGACGATGCTGAACTCGATTTTATAATTGCTGATACAGCGGAAAAAAACACATTTATAAATCGAAATAATGCTTGTTTATCAGACGGAACCAAACTAGGTACAATTGTTAGCTACATTGATGGCGACCCACCGCAGTTTACTCATTTAAGATCTTCGATGCTAGCGTACGTTTCGATAAATCTACTGTCGATGATAAATAGATTTCCTCGTTACGCTGTCAGAGTTGCTACGGATTCGTTTTATATAAATAAAAAATATGCGGATTTGTTAAAACTGCTACTCGGTAATGGTGAATGGGGAACATGGAGAATAAAACAAAAAAAAAATATACTTAGTTATTCTGAATCTGCCGACATTGAAATTAAGGAAATATATTACAATAATAATCAGATATCAGAATTGTCATCTGCACCATCTGTATATGATCCTGTGGCAAGACATAAGACTGTTTATCTTAATGGATGTGGTGGTTCAGATAAAACAACTCGTGCGATTAAATTATTCCTGAACAACCATTCAGATATAATTGTTTTGACACCGACACATAAACTCGCCAGAGAAATAAAAGAACGAGGAGTAAAATCATGTACATATCATAGTTTCTTCAGATGGTACTGAGACACATGGACTCCTGAGCGAATGGGTGAAAAATATATACCTAAATATATTATCTGGGACGAGATAGACACGGTTTCGTTAGAAATATTAAAAATATTCCTTGAATGGTTATTGACTAAAAATACTGCTGTAATAATGTGTGGCGATCATGGTCAACCATCACTTTTCGTCGGTCAATCTTCGCATGAGTGGTTAAAATCATTTGTGGATTATTACGAAGAAATAAACGATGATCATAGAGCTATTGATGAACCTCTGAAAGAATTTAAAAGGTTAATCAGACTACAACCAGATAAAATACAATGTGAGATAATGCGTAAAGTAATTCCAGAAACTACTATGAATGATTTTTGGAATTTATGGAGACCAAATGATTTGATAGTTGCGAGTAGAAAAATAGTTCGTGATGAATTGCAGGACAAATTATTTCTGTTACATAAAGAAAAATTTTCAAATCTACCTGTACCATTGTGTTATCGCCCAGCGGATACTCGACGACAGAATATTGAAGTTGAAATTCCAGGAAAAAATGAAAAACAAAATCTTGTATTGAATGATATTGTTTTAGTTAATTTTGATGTTGTTGAGAGCGCGTTGATCGTGGATAAAACTCCATGGAAATTAGGATATGCTATAACAATTCATTCGTCACAAGGACTAACTATTACTGATACAAATATCTGGATTGTCGATGATCGGATCAAATGGTCAAATTTAGTTTATCTCGCAGTATCTCGAGTCAGAAGGATATATCAACTGCACAGAGTTATTATGAATTTTATAGAAAATAATAATCAGACTGTTAGCAATGACGTAATAATAAAAAAATTATCTGGTTATAAGCAATGTGACAAAAAAAATAAGCGTGACTTTGATATTGATACTGAATTAATTATAACACTAAAGCAACGACAGAACATCATTGTGCAAGTTGTAACACAATAATGTTATGGCAGTATTCAAACAATAATCCAACTGTAATATGCTTTGAGAATATTCGAGTAATAATCCAAGACAGTTCACCGTAGACAGAATTAATAGTGGTCTTGGTCATACACGTGATAATGTGATGCTGACATGTCTTGAATGTAATCGACGTAGAGGTGCTAGTTTACAAAATTGAACGCGGTGCTAATTGTGTGTCCTCAGGAATTACTTATAATTGTCCAACGTTGAGGAGCAGTTGAACCTAGTCTGTAGATTGCAGGTCTACCTGTGGATCTTACCACGCTAGAAATTTTATGTGTAGTCACACTCCAGATAGGATCAGTTGCTCTTTTTTTACCACCTTCAAGTTCACCAGGTTCATATAAATATCTTACAGTCACATTACCTAGTGCTGGTTGAGAGGAAGATTCACGTCGTTGTATTGGTATATATTTTTTTGTAATTGCATTAGCAGGCTTCATAGAAGATGCACGAGTAATTTCATTATTCAAAGCAGCTATCACACTTGGTAATCTTGTAACCCATTCACGAGATCTCTCCCCGGACTTAAAGTCAGTGGATATTCCCTTTGCATATTGATATCCAAATAACCGCTCAGCAAGTGTTCGATTAAATCGTTCAACGATTGCCTGATTACGATGAATTTCAGTGTGTCCTCGTCTGATTTTAACGTTATGTTTGTTCATCAACGATAATACTGCACCAAGAAATTCTTTACCAGGATCAGCCTGTAATAGCTGTGGCCATCGCAAGGGTCCTCGTTGACAAATTCGTTTAAACGCAGATGCAACTTCGGTTGCTGAATTTGTTGACAATGGTTCTGCTTCTTTATATCTACTTGCAACGTCAACGACAGTTAACGCGCATTTTGTATGTGTGTGATTGACGTCTACCGGTTTTAATAGTATCATGTGGCAAAAACAAAATATCTGCTTGATGAACTTCATTAGGAGTACTGACATCAAAATGTGCATACTGAATTGTTTTAGGTGGTGGTAGATAAATTTGACATATTGCCTGTCGTGCTAACCACGCTGCACCAACAGCACGTGATACTTTTGCTAATTCATCAAGTTTACTAATCGCTGCTCTGCCTCTCCAATATCCTATTGGACTATAATAAATGGACTCCATTATAATAGTTATATAATTAATTACCCAGCTCCTAGCATTATTTTACCTTTCATAGCAGATTTTACTAGAAAACTAGCGAGTTTTTCTCTGAGAGATTTATCGGGTATAGAATTTAACGCATGAATCAATTTCACATCTGCGATATGCCGTTGTTGTAAATCTTTACTTTTATACGCAACATCATGAACATGACACGCTTGATCAATCTTATTTATTGGATACTCTCCAAGTCGGGGTTGATCTTGATCATCAAGTCGGATATCAAGTCGAGTTCCAGGACCACAATAATTATATCCATGAAGATGTTTCTCACCAGGGTATTTAGCCAATGTAGCTCCTGGTAATTTCCCTAATGAAGCAGCGATATCTCCACCTTTGACTGACATGTCAAGAGGAATAAATTTATATTTTTTTTGTGCCACATTTTACACATTTTCCTGTAATTGCACGTCTTTTATTTTTTGTTATTATTGTTGTCAATCCACTGGTATGGGTCGGTGCTCTGCATCTGACACAATATAAACTCATATTATTTATTATATGGATATAATTGACTTCTCAGCAACACGAAAACAAGAACCAGTAAGGCACCATCCAGCACTACCAAATTCTATTAGAATGATTATAATAGGCCCATCCGGATCTGGTAAGACACAATTATTACTTAATCTGATAATGCGATGGCTAAAGTAGAATAAATTATATTTAGTAGCACCATCTGTAGATGATCAACGATGTTATGAAGTACTTAAAGATTTTAATAAAAATGCAAAATTATTAGACGAAGACGGAAACGATATTATTGATTAAATCACCTATTTTAGTGAAGCTCCATCTGTAGATGACCTAGATGAATTTATTAATAACCTCGTAGTATATGATGATGTGATACTGGACAAACAATCAAATCCAGCTCGGATATTTTCCAGAGGCAGACACAAAAATACTGACGTGATTTATGTTACTCAGCGATGTACACAAATACCTAAAGTGATCAGAGACAACTGCAATATTTTAGTTGTGTTTAATGGAGTAGATAATTATACTTTACAAAATATTTATTATACTTGGTGTTCAGGGGATATGGACATGATTAAGTTTAAAAACTTCTTTTCAAAAGCACAAGCTGTTCCGTTTGGATTTATAACAATAAATTTACATGACCCAAGATCTAGGTATCGTATAGGTCTGGATAAAATCTTTGGTTAATTTACAGCAGCAGAGGAGGTGAACGACCAAAATTGAGGGACCCGGTGAGTAAACGAAACACACCATGAATAAAAACAAAGAGTCGAAGATAAAGTAACGAGATAAGTTAACCCAATTAGAGAAATCTCATGGTCAATTAGAAGTTTTGGTTATGTTACGTACATGTAATTAAATTGCTTGTGTGTTAGTTTTAAAATTCTTTTTTATTTTATTTTTGTTTCATTACATTTTATTGTAATGATTATTGAAAGGATTCAAAATTCTTCGATATTTTCTTAAGCAAATATTGTTTATTTAAGACGTAACAGTGTTACATGAGAATTATTTTTAGTTAACCTAGTTCGTCTTAGGTTGGGAACTTCGTAAACAGGCAGTTAAAATGATTGGTCAGTATCAGGGCCATACTTTGATTGCGTGATCACTATGGGTAAACAACATTTCTTTGCTATTGGTTCTTAAGTGGGGATACACTAGCGTACGTGATGGATTTCTTGTAGCAAGAGACCACATGACCCATCTCGCGAGACTTGAAATGATGTTTTTGGGGTTTAAATACGCATTCTTAATATTCTTCTGGCAGAGTCGTTTTAACATCTTGAAGGAACAATGTGTTATTTTTATTTGTTGCCAGATTGTTTGTTTTTCATCTGATTTTTGGATTTAATAATTTATTCTCCTGGAAACTCAACAAATTGACTTTTTTATAAAAAGTTCTGAAAGATATTCATGGAATTATTCGGAAACAAAAAACTGTGATTCCATTGAGGAATTGTTGATATTCGTACATTGGACCACATCTGACGTCATCGCCTTCCATATTTGTATGTCGTCGAGATTCGAACCAGGATTTTAATAGAACTATTTAGTGATTGGACTTGTGTTTTCATTCTTAAGATCAAATTTTGGATTATATTCAATAACTGTAAGTCCTATTTACCAATTTTTACATTGTTTTCTAGGGAAATAAATTATTTTGTTAAAATATACAAAGCTTGTTGGCTTTCACTCTTTTCTTTGTTACTGAGTACGAGCCCTTGTCACGTAACAGTTAGCGTTATCGACCTTGAGATTTCATTCTCGTAGGAAGCTTTACTTTTTGGACAAATGACAATTCAGACAAGTGGTCTGTTCACCTCCTCTGCTGCTTCAGCTTTGACTGCCCTAGCAAGAGCCAGTTCACGGACGTATTTAGTCACATCAACGACCATACACCTTGCTGAATGGAAGTTTTCAGAGGCTTTAGGTTGCCCGACGTGATCAAGGCAGGCATCCAACTGGTGAATGACAATTAGGTAGCTGGCGATATCAAGCAACGACATTATCCCATTTATGACGAGCGCGTTCTTGTCCCCAGCGGAGTAGACAGAATCGTAAGCCGCTTTTGTGATCCGATTTACGATATCTAGATAGGTTTTAGCGGGGACGAGGGGGCTCGAGATCACGGCATTGGCCTCCGGAGCCGCTTTCCTGGCTAGCGAGGCTACCACCTTGGGGCTCTGCTGATGATGGATCGGGAGATATCACTAAACCCATCACATTAATGCACTTTGTATGTCGATCGTCGGGAGTCCATCTCCCGTAATCTGATAGAACTTTGGTGCGTTCATGACTAATGGACTCGTACTATTACTTCTAATATATTAACCAAGCGCTAGGCGGTCGCGCGGATGTTGAGACCAATAGTGAGCGATTGTGATGGTGGCCGTTCTGATCGGTCAACGTGAAATGCAGTGTGTTGATGCTGGGGTTTCATAAGGGCAGGTAAACGGGCATCTGCGACGCGAAAATTAGAAGGCTGCCAGCGCCCATGTAATGTGCGAAGCTCTAAAACACACAGCCTTGGTTTTTCCCACTTGCGGGTGTTGGAATTCATATAAGAACCTCCCATAGCGTGACAGGTGATTTGAACCGCGATGGTATACGGATCTATATATTTGTACAGGCAGGTTTGTTTAACTACTTCCTGACTGCCCTCCAACCTCTATAATAAAAGCTTCTAATCCCCTAGCTTCGCAGCCTCAAATCTTTGTTTAGCTATGGAGTTGCATATTGCTTGGTCAGTGCCCATCAAAAGAGGGCATAATCGCCCTCTTCTGACTATGGCATTAGTTTCGGTATTGGCAACTGTCACAGCCATGGCGGAAGCTGCGGCATAAAGTGCTGTTGTGCTTGCTGCGTAACAAGTTGCGTCACTATCTGTGGAACAAGCTGAGACACTTCCTGCGGTACCTGTTGAGTCGTTTTGGCTATCACCCTGGCTTCAAGCTGAGACGGCTACGTTGCTACCTCCACTGATCGTGTTACAAGAGTACACACGGTATAGGTCCACTCTGGTGTAGTAGTATGTTTAGACGCATTCCTGTAAAACGGCATGCCTTCCAGCAACCCCATCTAAATTCTAGGGCGCTCACTTTACGTCCCTGACCTCCTTGCCTCTTTCTTTGACATCCTCTGCGGCATCCTTAACGGGCATTGTAATAAAAATGAGATTTCTTCGACCTCAAAGACCGTCTCCTCCAGCTGCAACTGCTTGGCAGCAAGCTTATCGCGCTATACGCTTAGCGCGGCAATATCCTGATCCAAGCGTATTTTGTCCTCTGCACTGTTCATCTTTGTCAACGGCATTTTTGCTGCAAATGGTAATAAGTATTCGAAATACTGGTTGTGATGGTGGAACAAAGGTATGTCTTAATTAGATATCCACCCGCAGTCCAGACCCCGAATTCCTGGTGGCTCGCTGCTGATCGGGTGGCAAAGCTGTGTAGCTTTGCAGTCGTCTCAGTAAAAATGCTGCTGAACTCGCGCCAGTCCATTTCAACGGCACACCATATAAAATGGACATTGCGCAGGAAGATGAGGGTGATAAGTCTCCACATGGTTTGGGTGATTTGCCGCTTTGCCTTAAGAGTTGCAGGTCGTTCCGAATAATATCCAACTAAGTTTCTTCTCACCTGCAGAAAAGGAACGAGACTGACATTCTGAACAAGTCA